>SNQJ01S0033227.1:10653-25152 GCA_010110895.2 Picea sitchensis
AAATGATATTGTACAAACATTATTGAAAAAATCATAATGTTTGCCAAAAATCGGAACTGACTAAATATTATATATATATATAGTACTATAGGTTAAATACATAAGTTGTACCAAATATTTATGCAGATCAGACTGTGCAAACATAATCAAAAATAGAATAATTATATTTATAATAAAAAGTTACTGTATATATATAGATAGAGAGATAGATAGATAGATAGATAGATAGATAGATAAGTATAGTTGTCTGAACAAAGTTCCAGGTCCACTCAAAATTCCTATTGCATACTTAAACCAGATACTGATGACATTAAGGAAATGATCAGTCAAATGCCACAGTAATCATAACAGGAATTTGTCCTTTTCAAAACAATATTTTCATTTCACTCTTTTAAATAAGAATAAGAGAAGATTTATGTAACCACAAGCCTTAAATAAATAGTTAATAACCATTGTCTCATTACAAATGTGCAGGAGAAGAATCATGTGACTCGAATATTAAAACTTATTACATATCCCAAATCAAACCATAAATCAAAGGTGTACTCAGCCCTACGCAAGTAATGCATTTATAGTTTTCCAATAGTAAAATATCGTTACAACAACTAAAATTACTTGTTAATCAACCACTACAGGAATTTGGACTAAACTTTCCACAATAACGATAATTCTAGGTTGGAATTGTGATCTTCGTTGTTAGAAACTGCAATGATAAACCCTGAGAATATTGTAAAAGGAACCCAAGTACCTTTTTTTTGAGGCGACGTCCAAAATCCGAGGATTTTCATATTAACCAACCCTGTAAGAGGACCAAGAAAATTTCAATTAGTATTTAACAAGAAGCAATAGAAATTCTTATGCGAAACATAGAATTTAATTACGAGGATAAAATATTCATAAAAGAGACAACGCAGTGAAGTTTCAGACTGTACTTAGCTTGGGGTCTATAGTAAAATTCGTCTTTCCTCCATGCATCCTTGAAAAACATCATCCACGGACCCGAAGGGGGTGGAGGTGCCAAGGACTGCCTAATGGGTACCCTCACAGTCAAAAGGGGCTCATCATTAGATTTAGAAACCAAACATTTAGAAAAAATTTCAGAAAGAGAGTAAACATATAGAAACCAAACAATATAATGAAGAATGTAAAGTATCAATCTGGAATACACAGGATTTGCCCAATTGACCATAGAATAAGGTTACGAGTTCATTCTCATTTTAATCAAAAACCTTCTTGAAATAAACACCACGAATGGAATTTTAAATATGCTTGAGTTTCTTCCTGGATACGACTTAATAAAATAAGTTAAGACATTCAAATCTTTAGAACAACAGACAAGGTAATTCTTCGGCCAGGTCCCAAAGGCCCGGGAATAAATCTAAACGACAAGAGACATAAACTATATTCATACTAGTGCAAAGGAATCATAGAATAAGTAAACAACTATAGATTAAAGGAACATTATTTACAATTTTGGAGAAGACGAATTCAATTAAACATGCCCAGAATTAAGAGCTCACGAGATTAGCTGTATAATAGAGATTTGTCTCATGAGTCTTTAATGTTTTTACTGTGAAATCGTTTGGGACACGGAAAATGTAGTAAAGGCCAAGTGTTACTGGCATACTCAAGCAATAAGACAAATTGTGACTTCAGAGGGAAAGGTTATAAAGAGAAAACAAACTATGACACATCAAAGGAAGAGAATGGGGATTCCAAACAAC
The DNA here is from genome assembly GCA_010110895.2 of Picea sitchensis. Lineage (NCBI taxonomy): Eukaryota > Viridiplantae > Streptophyta > Pinopsida > Pinales > Pinaceae > Picea > Picea sitchensis. Next base: position 12,378 of record SNQJ01S0033227.1, read on the forward strand.
CACCGAGATTTTGCTTCCTGAGAAAATGGACAGACCTAAGAATTCACTAAACTAAGTACAGAGTTACCCAATATCGGTGTATCTATAACAAACTCAAAGGCGTGAATATTATAACTGAAATGATTCCCCACACCGGTGGAAAATCCAGTTTTCAACTAGGGTAGAAAACCTGAGTAAAACCACAGATCATACAGTCAAAGCCACGATTCGATAGAAATATTTACTAAAGCAACAAGACTTCCGAAGGGCACAAGAACAAAACTAGTAACGTTATATCGAATCCGTAAATTTTGAGGAACTCGGAGTAAGAAACGGGTAATATACAGGAAGTTGTCATTATACAGGGTCCTAGAACAATGATACAAAGGACAGGTATGAAGCCAAACATAATCATAAAAAACTACTACGTGCAATGTCATTACCAAAATGCTATCCCAGACCACGGAAGACAGGCCAGTCATGAATAATATTCACCATAAGACTTTTCTTAAAAAGAATTGGGAGTTCGGATAAATAACCAGAGAATCCTTACCTAGCTTGTGGTAGTGTTCGGTGGGTGTGGTCTGCCATACTCTCCTCTACCAGAGAGAGCCTGAATCCACCAAGATGTTGGCCATGCTACTATGGGAGACTAAAACACAAGGTTATCACTGTAACAAAGGGGAAAAACTACACAAAACTAAGAGGATGGGTGAAACAATAGACTTGGAAAAAACCCCATAGGGTAAGCTTAAGGGTGTTAATGTAGAGTTGTACCAATCCATGTGATTAGGGAAATGTGGAAAAGACTCTATGGGAACATTAATACAAGCGATGGCCCCAAGGAGGTGAGTTACAGATGCCATAAATGTTGTTGGCAGGGCTCATTTATACCATGATAGTCGTATTCTATCAAACTAGGAAAATTGTAACGTCGATTAAGTTCCAGACTCTAGTTTTTGTTTAGTTCCTTCGCTCCAATTTTTAGTTAGGGTTCCATGCTTCATCTCGGACCTGTCAACCTCGTGCTAGGGTTAGTTCTAAGAAGTATGGAAAACAACTAAGAATGAGCAACAGGCACCCAACCATTGGTTCAACTACTCTAAGCCTTAACGTTGTCACATGTATGGATACTAACTCGTTCCATAAGTACCTTTCACATACATTTAAGGGATTAATTCATTAAACTCGAAACCAGTGTCATATTATGCATTAATGTTTTCCATAGTATGTTCGAGGGATTAATTCATTAAACTCATTAATTCAAAAACTGATGTCTTAATGTTCATTGATGTGTTTCTATGGTATGACTTGCACGACTTTGAATACATTTTCTATGGTGAGTATATATATAAATAAGCATATATATATATACAATCACTTAGGAAAATCAAGCTATCTTCCATGAGACTAGGAATGAGTTAGAGATTTTCCTTTTTAAAATTGTCAAGAATGTGGTAAATGCAAAGGATACAAAGGAAAAGTAGTATTGAATCATATTATAAGTCTAAATAAGAAATGTTGGAGAAGTAATGAAAKCTTTGAATAATGAACCTAGGAAATTGTTTTTTTTTTGGGTAAATATGGGGTTCATTACAGTCACACCTTAACTRAATGAGAAAACTAGACTTGATAATCATGTGTATTGTGCCTTAAAGGAGTTGTCCTCTCTCGCAATATCTTGGTATGAATTCAAAAGGTTTTGTCGGACTTGAGTTGAAGCCTCTGTGCAGTCCATTAATGGAGACCTGTGAAGGGTAATCCCGAGGCTGTCACTAGGCCCCGTGTCCAATACAAAAGTGGCACCTCCATCCTGTCACATGGTAAGATACAGTCTTCATACCTCCCACTATTACTCTACGTAGTGAAGGGTTTCCAGGACTATTGTTCCATCCTCCTTTGGCTCTGAGTCTTCTGTGTCATACTTCAATGCTAACCCTGTGATTTTCTTCGGTGAGGAAGGTCGGCGACCTGGAGATATTTACCCGGTGTAATGCAGAAAAGGATACACGACGTCCTAGTAAGTCCACGATAGAATATATTCTTATGTTATATGTGTTTGGGTGATGAATGTTCAGGAGGTTTTAGTCATAGTGATCATGTCTTTGCAACTATTATTCTTTACGATTTATGGTTAATATTCTTCCCTTCGTTATTATTTAACTCTAATTGTATTTCCATCCATGTCTAGTGTGAGGTATGTGTTCCCACTCATGGCGGTGCGAGCTTGTCTCTTCCTGTGAGGGTATTTCCTAGTCTCTAACATATTGAAAGTAATTGTAGCATAAATAAAATAGACGGTTGGTTGCGATTAGGTCTGTCTCTATAATAAATTCTTATGGTTTACTTGGATGGGGACCTTCCTTTCACCAAACTCATATTTCTATAATACTTCTATCCCATAATTGAGGATAAAACAAATTTTACACCTTGATGTGTTTCACGAACTTTCCTCATGAGGGTAGCTACTCATTATTCGAGGGTTTGATCTGACTGGTAATCCATATCACCCAGGTGGGTTCGATTTCTGGTCTTGGGAAATAGTCCCATAAGGTTTGGTTAGAGTTTTTGTCATCAACAGTTACCCTCAGTCACCCCTTTAAATATTTAGGCTCGCATTCGATGGGTTTGCTCATGGAATATCTATCGTTTTCACTCTTGTGGTTAAAAGCATGTTATTGTAACCCCAAACAATAGTCAACATAAGGTTTCATGTAGAGAAATATGCAATAAGGTCCTCTGTGTATTCTGGTATAAGAAAGTTTTTCTATTCGTGAGAGTTTCCCGTCAAGACCAGGCTTCTATTATGTTGTTTAAACTTTCATCTTTAATTAGTTGTTCCCCTTATTGCATTCTCTGTAGGTATGGTTTTTAATAAAAGTAACTCTACTTACCCTATTCGCATTTGTACATAAATGAATGCAGTTTAAGACTCCCATCATGTATACTCATTTCAGAGCCTCGGACATATTCAAGGAGTTACCCTCACCTATTTTTCTAGAGATTTGGATGTCTATTCGTTTTATTTTATTTTATTCGCATCAAGGAAAAGAAATTTAACTTATCCAGAACTCTATCCGCGATTGCATTTTCTTTATTTTCAAATGTAGGTTTAATTAATTATAAGAACAGAATCATAACCTTGTCTGTGATCCAATCAGGTAACTATGTAGATCACGTTTTATATTGTACGTTCTTTATTATCCTGGTTTTAAGAATGTTGATTATTTGCTTCTCTCTGAAATAAATGGTTAAGGATTTGATTACTATAACCTAATGATGGGACCCCTGTTTATTGTGAGGGTACCCATTAGGAAATCCTTGGTCCACTCCATCCCTTTGGGTCTGTGGATGATTTCCTCATCGACGCAAATGGAAGAACGGGCATTTGTTCCCAAAATCGCAAGCTAAGTGAAGTCCAAATATAAATCTGCGATATTTCTTTTTGTAAAATTTACCATGGTAATTATTCTATATTCAGTATTTGAATTTTTGTTTACTTCCAACTTAACACTAATTACAATTTTCTTGGTCTCCTTGTAGTACTTCTAACGTTCAAAGTCTCTGAATTCCAAGACAACGCATTGCGCGAAAAGGTACTCGGGTTCCAACTTACAAAGTCTTAAAAAAAATAACCTCAGGTTCTATTGTAATGATACGGTTCTTCCCTAGAATATTGTTATCGTGGAAATTTTATACCAAACTCCTATAAACAGCTGGTTATTTGTATATTCAGTCTTTAAAGAAAGGACAGAGGGGAAACCCCATATTGAATAAGATTTCACTATTTAAGAGTTATGATCGCAGTTTTATGTAGAGTTGAAGACGCATTTAAGTATTGCTCCAACTCTGGAATATGTAATAGGTTTTATGTATTTGAGTTTCTAAGCCTTTGCTCTTGCGTTATTGTAATGAAACGGGACTGTAACTATTTTCTCCATTAGTGTAGTCAGATTTAATGGGAAAAAATGAATTTCAAGTTATGCAACAGTTAATAAATAGTTTTTGTGTATTGGATATCTATCTAACTCAGAAACTCTATATAGGGAGTATACACATATATATTTATATGCTTCCAGAATTATATTTAGCATTTTTACAGTCTAATATTACTTGAAACCGAACATCTGTATGTATGTGCTCACATGTCCGGTAGAGGTTAAAATAGCCCATTAATAATTCTATTTTATTTAACTTACAGGTATATCCCATGTACCTACCATAACTAATGCACAGTAGATTTCATCACTTTATTCATTAACTAAAATCAGACTGCATCTACATCAGCTAACACATAGTAGATTTATTACTTCATTCATTAACAAAATCAAACTGTACCTATAACAACTAACACACAGTATATTTATTACTTTATTCATTAACAAAATCAAACTGTACCTACAACAGCTAACATACAGTATCTTTATTACTTTATTCAGTAAAAAAAATTCAGCAAAAACAATAGATAGGAGTACATATCTAAACAAAGTGTCGGGACAACAAATGGAACAACCAAGTTCCACCCAACCATAGAACGAAACAGGAAATCTACTTGCTTCATTCACCCCCTAACCTGACCATGAATCCATGAGGGTGAACTCCAAACTCCTCCTTAGCTATCATCCTCTTCCAGAATCAAAAAAATTCTCCTTGCCTCACACTCAGAAAACCAGTGCTCATAACAGCAAGTGATATTTATCTCCTTTAGCATACTCATCTGCGTCCTTCCTCCTCCCATATGCTATATCTACCAAAACATCTTGTGCCTAGGTATTTTCCCCTTAGGAATTTTCGTAGATTTGCAAATCCTTGATTTTCAAGGGCTGTCAATGGCCAAATTCATGATTTATCACTTGTAGAATTCAGCCCCGAGGTAGTTCAAACATGTTCCCCACTCATGGATTCATGGTCAACTGATTTCAACCTGGCTATTCCATTTGTCTCTTAGCAATAAATATAAAAAATATTTGTTTCTTACAAGTGTCATAGTCAAAGAGTTGGTTGGGAAAATCAATCTTTTCCCAACAGTCTTAATAATAATTTACAACTAACTAAATTCCAAATTCAGAATTGCCATAAATGACAATAATTTTCCAATTTATGTCTTACAGTACTTCAAAGGGGCTCATCTTAGCCTATGTCTGGTAACCATTATTGTATGCAAATTCCACCAAGTGCAGGTAGTATTCCCACTTACTTGGTTTCGTCCTTACATGCATTTGTAGCATATCTTCCACGATTTGGTTTGTTTGTTCAGTCTGCCCATCCATTTATGGATGGTAGCTTGTGCTGAAATTCATGTTAGTATTTAACCCTGCAAACAATTCTTTCCAAAATGTAGATGTGAATTTTACGTCTCTATCCGAAATCACCATTTTAGGAATACCATGCAATCTAAAATTTTCTTTCATGAATATTTCAATTATGTTAATAGCTTTAAAAGTAGACTTTACAAGAATAAAGTGTGAAGACTTTCTAAGCTTATCAATTACTACCATAATTGACTCGTTATGTTTTTGAGTTCTAGGCAAACCTATGATAAAATCCAGTGATATGGTCTCCCATTTCCATTGTGGTACAGGTAGAGGCTACAACAGGTCGGCTGGGTGTTGGTGTTCAGCCTTCACCTGTTGGAAATCTTGGCACTTAGACAAGTATTATGTTGCCTCACCTCTCATATGAGGCCAATAAAATAACTTACTTGGTGATGTTACTATTTTCTGGTATCTCGGATGACCAAAATATGGTTTCTTGTGTAATTTGTCCAAAATTGTTAACTTTAATTCGGCAGAATCTGGTATATATAATCTGTTTTTAAATCTTAGTAGACCATTTTTGTCCAAACTCAGATATATCTTGTCTGAATTTTTTGCATTATTTTGTAAAGTTGCCACTGTTATAATGTATTTTTCATCATTATTACTTGCATCCTTTATCCTTTTCTCAATGCCACTTTCTGCCCTACTAATGTTTATCTCAAACAACCCATGAATTCTTCTACTTAAAGCATCTTCCACCTTGTTTTCCTTACCCTTTATGTGTCTTACCTCGAAATCAAATTCACTCAAGAAGGCCATCCATCTTGCTTGCCTTGCATTAAGGTCTGGTTGACTAAACAAAAATTTCACACCACTGTTATCAATCAACAACAAAAACATTCTGCCCATTATATAGTGTCGCCACATATTTAATGCATGGATGATAGCTGCTAACTCCAAGTCGTGAGTGATGTAGTTTCATTCGTGCTCTTTTAATTTTCAGGACTCATAACAAATAACGCTCCCTTATTGAGCTAGGACACCTCCCAAACCTTCTTTGCTTGCATCCATGCAGACTATGAAGTCTTTATCTAGGTTTTCTACCCTTAGAATTGGTGTGGTTGTTAACAATTCCTTTAAATTATTAAAATTGTCCTGACACTTCTGTGACCAATTGAACTTGGTACCCTTCTTCTACAGGGATGTGATAGGGTATGCAATCTTATAGAATCCCTCTATAAATTTGTGGTAGTACCGAGTGATTCCCATGAATGATCGGATGTTCACTACATCCTTAGAGATAGGCCATTCCATGATGGCTATTATTTTCTTTGGGTCAACTGCAATACCTTCTACATATATTACATGTCCTAGGTACTGTATTTTCTTTTGATAAAAGTCACATTTGTCGAATTTAGCATACAGTTCGTGTTTTGTTAAATTTTTCAATACTATCCTTAGATGTTCTCTGTGTTCTTCTTCTGTTTTAGAATACACTATGATATCGTTGATAAATACCAAAACAAACTTATCCAAGTACTGACTGAAATTGTTGTTCATTAAACACATGAATGTTGTTGGTGCATTAGTGAGACCAAACGGTATAACCACAAATTCATAATGTCCATATCTTGTCCTAAATTTTGTTTTACTTATGTCCTCATCCTTTATTCTAACCTAGTGATAACTAGATCTTAAATCCAACTTATAAATGATATTTTCCCCACCTACTTGATCAAATAGATCATTGATTCTAGGTAGGGGGTATTTTTTCTTAACAATCATTTTGTTTAATTGTCTGTAATCAATGCATAATATTAAAGTTGTCTTTCTTTTTAACAAAAAAGACTGGCGCTCCCCATGGAGAGACACTTGGTCTGATATATTCCTTTTCCAATAGTTCTTGTAGTTGGATCTTTAATTCTGTAAATTAAGGAAAACTCATCCTCTAGGGTGCTTTAGATATGGGGGCTGAACCAGGTAGCATGTCGATAGAAAAGTCTATCTCTCTTCTTGGGGGAAGTTCGAGTATTTCATCAACAAACACATCTATAAAATTATGTAAGACGATAAAATCTTCTAGGCTAGGCTTATTTTCTTTTTCCAACAGAATTTTCTCTTGTATAGCATAAATCTGACAACCTTTTCTCATGCACTTCTTAAATTGCATTTCTGAAATCTACCTAACTGAGACTGTTTTTCGTATGCCTTGTACTATCCTAACAGTTTCAATTTCATATTTGTAAGTGAATATTTTTTCATAACAATCCAAAACTGATTTATGTCTCTCTAACCAGTCCATCCCAATAATTACGTCATAAGACCCTAACGGTGGAATATTCAAATTTAACTTTGTGTTTTGACCACCTAAACTGAACTCACAGTCGGAAATAAAATCAGTTACTTTTATTTTTGTTCATATTGCTAGTTGGAATAGCCAAGAGTTTTCATGTCTTAACTTCTTAAGCTTATTTGAATCCACTACACCAGGAGCAACATAACTCAAGGTAGCCCCTGGGTCAATTAAAATAGAAACACGATTATTATTAACTTTACCTTCAACTTCCACTACAATGGACTGGTGATTAGCTTGTCAGCCATCCACGGCTGCATTGATCCTGTGTAATCTTATGCCCACATCTCTCACTATAGAGGCTTCTTGAAGGTTGTGAACCGTAGTTCTGGCTGCAGAAGTTAAACATGGGCAGTTCCTCCTTAAGTGAGGCTCTCCACATTCCCAGGATTTTAATGATTCCTTGGGGTTGTCCCCAAACTTCTTGGTTCCCATATTAACTCGTTTACCACCTCCTTAGGTGTTCTTGTTATTGGAGTGAAAATATTTCCTTGGAAAACTCCTTGTTGCATTCTGGAAAGGGGTTGGTTGATATCCCTTCTTTCACTGGTTCATTATGTCTTGTTTCTTGTCTTTCCAAGCCTTGGGGAAGAATAACCGTTGTTTTTATTGGTCGTAACACATTCGATCCTTCCTAAAAACTTCACTTAAGGTCTTGGGGTTGTCGAATTCGATCCTATCCTTATAGGACTATGGTAAACATCTTAGGAACTGCTGGATTTTCACTTTGTCCTCCCAGATATAAGGTACGAACCTTAATAATTCCATGAATTTGTTTATCGTAGTCATTTGACCGAGTCGTACCTCATAAAACTCCTTGGTTTTTCTTTCATAGTAACTTTCAGATAAATATTGTTTCTTAAATTATTACTTGAAGTCCAACCACTCCATCTATTTTTCCTTTAGGCCCTTGGCTAACTTCAGGTCTTGGCACCATATACTTGTTTTTCCTTTTAGGTTGTAGATGGTCATTCTGACCTTAATGTTGCTGGAATAATTGTAGATTTGGAAATAATTTTGTATGTCCAGTAACCATGCTTCAGCCTCCTCCCATGTTCTGGATTCCCCGTCGAGGGTGGACAATTTGATTTTCTTAAATTCTCCCTCTAGGTGGTCCACATGTTTCCTTTTTCTTCCTGTGGTTGTTTTATCTTCTGTTGATGGTGTACCATCGGAAGAGTTGTCCCCTTTTTCCACTTCAGGACCAGAATTATTGGAGGCCCTTTTACTGAACTCCTCTTCCTGGTTATTGTCTTTTGGGCTCTTCTTTGTTACTATGCTTCGCAGTAGTACTTCATTTATTTCATGCTATTCTTGTTGTGCATTTTTTTAGTTTCTCATTGTCTGCCTTGAAAACTTGCAGTTCCACAATGAGGTTTCTCGTGGTTTCCAAAACTTGGGTGGTAGAAATTCCTTCAATTTTCTATCCAAATTCTCTAGTGGGTCCTTTCTCAGGATTCTCCTCAAGCCTGACCTCCTCTTCATTCTGTGCTACCATTATCACAACAAAAATAACGCTTTTTTGTTTGTAACAGTAAATGTTTTCTTAGTTTTTTCATTGAACAGAAAGCATGTACTAAGAAAAAAAMATTGCCCCTATTTAAGGTCCAAGTGTTGTAACCTTTTCTCTGATACCATATGTAATGTTCCCCAAATTTACCAAAAAACAAAAAAAAAATCTTAGGGATATTAAATCTTCTTTMTTTTTGAACAACTTATTCTAGAAGACTCRTAGTTATTATAAGTAGGTAATTGTTGTCATCATYAACTTCCACAAGGTTTATATTTTCCAGTTATCAATATAATGACCTGCCATTATAACARATTCTAACTCTGAGTTACTTCGTACTGCACAATAATCCTATACATAAGGCCAAGGGTGACTTCGCTATACTCTAACCTCTCGCCAAAATACAAAGTTAAATCTGAATATTTTACTGTTAGGGTCATACGACATAATCATTGGAATGGACTGATTAGAAATACATAAAGTAATTTTGGATTGTTACAAAAAATCACTTACTTACATAGACAAAAAAAAAACACTATTAGGACAGTTCAAGGCATCAGAAAACCAGTCTCAGTTAGGCAGATTTCAGCCATGTAGTTTAAGAAATGCATGAATAAAGGGTGTCAGATTTATGCTATTCAAGTGACAAATCTGTTAGAAAAGAAAGATAAACCCATCCAAGAAGACTTTACCGTCTTACATGAGTTTAGAGATTTATTTGTGGTCGAAATACTAGAACTACCCCCAAGAAGAGAGATAGATTTATCTATCGATATGTTGCTTGGATCAGCTCTGATATCTAAGGCACCCTATAGGATGTGTTTACCCGAATTGACAGAGTTGAAAATTCAGCTACAAGAACTATTGGACAAGGAATACATCAGACCAAGTGTCTCACCTTGGGGAGCACCAGTCCTTTTTGTTAAAAAGAAAGATGGGACTTTAAGATTATGTATTGATTATCGACAGTTAAACAAAATGACTGTTAAGAACAAGTATCCCCTACCCAAACTTAACGATTTGTTTAACAAGTGGGAGGGGAAATATTTTTTCCAAGTTAGATTTAAGATCTGGTTATCACCAGGTCAGAATAAAGGATGAAGATATAAGTAAAACAATGTTTAGAACGAGATATGGACATTATGAATTTGTTATTATTTTGTTTGGTCTCACTAATGCACCAGCAACATTTATGTGTTTAATGAATAGCATATTCATACGGTATTTGGATACGTTTGTTTTAGTATTTATTGATGGCATTCTAGTGTATTAAAATATGGAACAAGAACACGAAGAACATCTAAAGATGGTATTGCAGACCCTAAGAAAACACAATTTGTATGCAAAATTTGACAAATGTGACTTCTACCAAAGGAGAATACAGTACCTAGGACATGTAATATCTGAAGGTATTATAGTCGACCCAAAGAAGATAAGATCCATCATGGAATGGCCTATCCCTAAGGATGTGGCGGACATCCAGCCCTTCATGGGAATTGTCGGTTACTGCTGCAGATTTATCGAGGGATTCTCTAAGATTGCATACCCAATCACATCCTTACATAAAAAGGGGACCAAGTTTATTTGGTCGCGGAAGTGTCAGGAGATTTTTAATAAGTTAAAATAATTGTTAACTACCGCACATATTTTAAAGGTAGCGAACCATGATAAAGACTTTATAGTGTGTGTGGATGCAAGCAAAGAAGGCTTGGGAGGTGTCCTAACTCAAGAAGGACACGTTATTTGTTATGAATCACAGAAACTAAAAGAGCATGAACAAAACTACGTCACGCAAGACTTGGAATTAGCAGATGTAATTTATGCGCTAAAAATGTGGCGACACTATATAATGGGCATAAAATTTCTATTGCTAACCGACAACAGTGGTGTGAAATTCTTATTCAGTCAACCAGATATTAACGCAAGGCAAGCAAGATGGTTGGATTTCTTGAGTGAATTTGATTTCGAGGTAAGACACATCAAGGGTAAGGAAAACAAAATGGAAGATGCCTTAAGTAGAAGAACTCATGGGATATTTGAGTTAAGTATTAGCAGGGAAGAAAGAGACATTGAACAAAGAATAAAATCTGCAAGTAGTAATGACGAAAAATACACCAAAACAGTGGCAGATTTACAAAGTAATGCAGAAAATTTGGACAGAACAGATTTGATTTTGGATAGAAATGGGATGCTAAGATTTAAAAATAGGATGTACATTCCATATTCTATTGAATTAAATCTAACAATTTTGGATGAAGTGCACAAGAATCCCTATTTTGGTCATCCAGGATACCAGAAAATGGTAACAGCATTGAGGAAGTTGTTTTATTGGCCTAACATGAAAGGTGAGACAGCTGAATACTTGTCTAAATGCCTAGATTGTCAACAGGTGAAGGTTGAACACCATCATCTAGTCGGCCTATTACAGCCTCTACCTATATCAGAATGGAAGTGGGAAACTATCTCACTGAACTTTATCACAAGTTTGCCTAAAACTCAAAAGCAGAATGATTCGATTATGGTAGTGATTGATAAACTTAGAAAATATGCACATTTTATTCATGTGAAATCTACTTATAAAGATGTTAACATCACTGAAATATTTATGAAGGAAATTTTTAGATTGCATGGTATTCCTAAAATGGTGATTTCGGATAGATATGTCAAATTTACATCAACGCTTTGGAAAGAATTGTTTGCAGGGTTGAATACTAACTTGAATTTCAGCACAAGCTACCATCCACAAACAGATGGGAAAATTGAACAAATGAACCAGATTGTGGAAGATATGTTACGAATGTACTTAAGGATGAAACCAACTAAGTGGGAGGAATTCCTACACTTAGTGGAATTTGCGTACAATAATGGTTATCATATGTCGGCTAAGATGAGCCCCTTCGAAGTATTGTACGGCAAAAAATGTACAAATCTGATTAGTTGGGATATCCCAGTTGACAAACTCATGATGGGACCAGAAATGCTCCAGGAAATGGAGAAAACAGTAATAAAAGTATAGCAAAATTTAAAAGAGGCATAGGACAGACAGAAAAGCTACGTAGATTTGAAAAGAAGACACCGGGAATTTCAAGTTGGAGACCACGTGTATTTAAAATTCAAAGCAAGAATAAGTTCATTAAATATAGGAAACTATTCAAAGTTGGTGCCCAAGTTTTGTGGCCCCTTCGATATCTTATCTCGAATTTGACCCGTAACATATCAACTTGCACTCCCCGCAAATTTAAAAGTTCATAATGTATTTCATGTTTCTTTGTTAAAAATGTATATTCATGATCCTACTCACATCATTGATTGGAACATGGTGCAGGTGGAACTAGAAAGCGAGTTCCAAGCGGAACCTCTGCGCATTCTAGACAGGAAAGAAACAATACTACAGAACAGAGCCATCGCCCAGGTAAAAGTGCAATGGAAGCACTTTAGTCCCGAGGATGCCACTTGGGAATTGGAGGAAGATTTGCAGAAATTTTATCCAACCTTATACCAAGAGAGGAATGAACACTGAGAATAGTGTTTTATTGAAGGGGGTGTTAAGGTTTAAGTTATTATTAGGTTTCTTTTCATTTCACTATATAACCATAGCATAAATAGGATCATTGAGAAATACACAATCACAAGAGACACATCATTTATCCTGGGAAACCCTCATGGGGGAGAAAA
>SNQJ01S0033227.1:34041-50391 GCA_010110895.2 Picea sitchensis
TGTGAAAATATTTTGAATGATGGAGAATTTGAAAAGAAACAATGAAATCCTTGAGGTGTTCTTATGTATTCATGCTTGACCTAAGATATTGATGACTTAGAAAAAAAAATGGCTTTGTAAAGTGTGAGTTTTGACTCACATATTTCTTTGGGTTTGGTGACGAGCCTTGGGAATACTACATTAAATTGTAAGGAAAAGGGGGTCAATTTATCTATTATTGTTTTAACAAAGTAAAGGGTAATAAGAAATCACAAAACATGATTATTGCTACTAGGACTCAGAAAAACTTGATTTTAAAATTGGAATCAAAGCTATTTGTGGATGTCTCACCTTCTCATGGTTGAAGATGAAGGTGGAATCTGAATGAAGAAATGACAAGCGGAAAATAACATAAATCCCAACTTCTTAAGAAATTCTAATCAGACATCAAAATTTTAATAATAATTCTAATAAGACATCAAAATTTGAACCACAGAATCGAAAAAAACTTGGAAATTTCAATGTATTAATTCAATGAAAAATTTCATGGATGGAATTAATATTATGTTTCTACTATCATATGAAAGTGACATCTTGAAAATTCTTCCCTGCTTCTCCTATTAGGTAAGAATCATAACATTAAAGGTTGTTGTGTACTTTAAGAGAAATGAGTAAGAGTCCTTTGTTGGACCTTTATTTCCTTTCAAAAATATTGGAAAATAGAAAACAAATTATACTTATCATTTATTTCCATAATATATTTCTCTTCTTTTGAAATTAAGGTATGATCAGATCTTCCATTTTCCATTAATTTCCCTTTTATATAGTCATAATGATGCACATGATAAAATTTTCTCTACTTTTGGAATGGGGCAAAGCATCCAAAAACTATCTATTGAGTGGTATATAGGTCACCATGAGCACTTAGAGTCTATTTTTATGCCTTTGTTATGATGCAATTCCCTCTCATATTGAAGAAATCAAGATTGGAGTTTCTATGGTATTCCTCATTGTCACCACAAGGTATTACTACATCCAGCATAAAATGCACACTCTTTGTACGTCTCCACATGCATTTCTTACATGTAAGACATATTGGTCAAATATACATATCCTTCTAATTAGAAATAATTCCATATATTCTAGTTGTATCCATGACGAGTGTAATTTATGTGCATCAGATGTCTTGGCTCGACACTTTGATTTCCCTACAGTCAAATTTTACTTATGACAAGCATGTTGGTTCAAGCCTATCACACATAAATCTAAGCAATTTATGTTAACAATAGGAGAAATTTTGAATGAAAAATTGATGATCTCATGAGGATTAGATAAGCTAGGAGAAAAACATGATCTGATTGATTTGAGCAAAGAGTTCAAAGCTTGAAATAAAATAATAGAGAGAACAAAACCACAGATATTACTGAAATGTAGATTTATGTGTGCTCTCGCTTTGTATGTGTGTGATGTTAAAGTTGATGGTAGATATATATAAAAAAATAACTAAACAAATTATATAATACAATTCATATGTTTACAAATTAAAATCCATATACCTAGGGATATATTAAATACACAAAACAATGATTAGGGGCAAGTAATGCTTATCTACAACTATATTGAATTGTGCCTACAAAAAGGAAGGTGAAACAATCTCAACCTTTTAGTGTAACGCCAAGATGATGTTAATCTAAAAGATATAAGATGTAATTCCCCACCTTAAATAGCTAAAAACAAATTGTGTACTTTTATATAATAATGCATGTTGAGTAAAATGAAAGGAGATTAAAATAAATGCTCAACACATTGTTTGATATTAATGTATATTTTCAATTACCCAAATTACATTGTGTTTACTATGTTTACATATAGTAAGTAGTTAATTACATTGTGCATACATTGTGTTTACATATAGTAAGTAGTTAATTTTGTAACACTTGTAATCAAATGCATATATATTGTCATCAAATGCATATATGTAGAAGGATGACAAAAATTATTTATTTAAAAAAAAGCTTCTAAATATATGTTGTAATCAAATGCATATATGCAGAAGGGTGACAAAAATTATTTATTAAGAAAAAAACTTTGAAATATATGCAGAAGGTCGACAAAAAAATATTTATTAAAAAAACAATTTTTAAATATATGTCGAAGGTCAACAAAAATTAAAAACAACATCACACGGACTTATGCAATTGATATATATAGATAGATTCTCATGGATCATTGGAACATGACAACTCCCTATCTCAGTATAGCTTTGGAGAAATAACTAATAAGATATTTTGTTTTGACAACGAAAACACAACAGTTTTAGTATATATAAATTCCATGAAAATGAGCAGCATAGGTGATTTGAAAAATTTCGTAGACCTCGACAAAGCGTGGGATATTATAAATAAGTATATTCTGAATTTAATAAGCACCATGGAGGAGGGAAATATCCAAAATGTCTTTTCTATTGCAGAGCACATGGAACTTTATTTGATTTTTTATAATGTTGGTGGACGAAATAGTTGGACAGAACTGAGTAGCATCTTGAAGCAAATATATAGGTGATACAAGGGTCTAGCCTATTGCTAAAGCCCAAGGGAAGGGAGGTGTACTAGCCGATGGACTTGTATTAGTGAAGGTGTATCCTCCTGGGGTGGAGTAGGTGTGTGGGGAATGCGGGTTTGTGTGTTGTGGGCGTAAGTGGCTCCTAGGATAAAATATCCTTCATGTTGCTTTGTGCAACTTCCCTGTTGTCCTTGCCAAGCCCAGAATTCCCTTGCCCGGTGGAGTTTAGTCCCATATCGGGGGTGACCTACTACTGAGAGTGATGAGAAGTGTTGTCTAAGGATGGGAGGTTCGTGGAAAGTCTGCATGCAATCGATGGTCTCCTATTAAATATAAGTACCACTTTTATGTTCATTTACATGTTGTGTATATGTACATGTGTTATAATTAATGAGTAATGCTTGTATATGTTGTTATTTTATGGGTTCTTCCTGTGATTACTGCATGTATGTTTGTACTATTATTTCCANTTAAATATAAGTACCACTTTTATGTTCATTTACATGTTGTGTATATGTACATGTGTTATAATTAATGAGTAATGCTTGTATATGTTGTTATTTTATGGGTTCTTCCTGTGATTACTGCATGTATGTTTGTACTATTATTTCCAGATTAATCTGTGTATTAGCAGAACATGTTGTATGTTTATGTTTATATATATGCACATGATAATTGTCATCTCTATGAGGTAGCATGCCCTGGCCTAGGTGGCCTGGATGTGTGTTAATGTTGCTTCTGCATGAACATGTGTATGAGTAGAGTATTGGCGTATTCTTAATTGCATTAGATATGTGTGTGTGTGTGTGTGTGTGTGTGTGTGTGTGTATGTGTGTTAATACCAAAGGTTATCTCTATCTTCCGGATAAGTTTTTTATGTGCTTATTTCTGCAAAGTTACTCGGTGGCATGTCCTGGCCTGTAGTTTAAGGTTGAAGATGCCACGGATCAAAATAGAGCAGTAGAGTTGCATGAGTAGTGGCATTTCCTGGCCTATTGGTGGTTGGGGATGTTACAGTGAAGGTCACATTATTAAGTTAATATGTGACTCTTTTTGAAGGGGGGGGAGAGAGAGAGAGAAATATATGTCCTCTTTTAAAAACAAGATCATGTTTTAATTATTCAATGAGATAAATATCTACATTTCTTAAATAAATTATATATCCTTTTCAATTATTCCTATCATATCTCTATGCTCTAGAGTTTTCAAAGAATAATGAATTCATCTTCATGATTCACTACTTTATTGTTGACATGTGTAAATATTCACTTGCCATTTCTCTTGGCACAGTCTATAACTACTTGGATGTGCCTGGATTCCATATTCTAGTATGGATGTCAACAATCAAAGAAGAATAAATTCATCTTCATGATTCACTACTTTATTGTTGACATGTGTAAATATGCACTTGCCATTTCTCTTGGCACAATATATAATTACTTAGATGTGTCTGGATTCTATTATCACATGAACTTTTTAGATTCCTGTGGGTTTGTGGTTTCTACCTAAGTTTGTAATTTTTCCCTGTGTCTCTCCTTTTCGCATACCAAGTCTTAAATTTTTCCCCCTTCAGCTTGTAAAATCATTTTTGTTTGCCTCCCTTTGTGTTAAAAGTTCCCCAGTTTCCCTGTTTTCTCAGCCCACAACCAGTTGTCCAAATCATTTTTCACATAGGCTGCAGCCATGGACACAAATTGAAACATTCAAAGCATCCCATTTCGGGCTTAAAAGCAACAGGCAGTTTTAATCTTTTAGCGGTGAAGATTCCAGGAGCAGTTCAAATCAGTGGCTCACGGGCTTTCGGAATGTCAAAATCACATGAAGTATAACACCAGGATAAAAGGTCTGAAGTCCCAAGGCCCGGAATGAGCGTGAGCCATTGATCTTAAAGGGGACAGGTGGCAGTTGATCCAAGCATTCGTGGAAATGAGCTTTGGGAGTTTCGAAGTGAGAAGTGCATAAAAATTCTGAAGTGTTGAAGAGCCTGAAGCGCTGAAGTCCCGAAGTGGTTAAAGTGCCTGAAGCGCCGAAGCCCCGAAATGCCAAAGGCCTGAAGTGAATCTAGACCATCCATCAGCAGGGACACACGACAGAGATCCACGAGCCTCGTTGGAAAGATAAGTTTGACATTTGATTTTCCCGGAGCCTAGAGTCCCGAAGTGGATCTCGGTCATCCAAATCCAGAATGCCACACATCATCAGATTTGTCAGTTCGAAAGTTTTACTTCGGGATTTTTACTTCAGGAGTTTTTAAATGAAAAAACCACCTAAGTCCTGAAGGCCCAAAGTCCCGAAGGCTCAAAGTTCCGAAGACCTGAAGTCCCAAAGACCCAAAGCACCGAATTCCCGAAGACCTGAAGCACGTGACACACTCTCATCAAGCATGACATGTGGCACTCTTTCCAGGTCATTCGGTCGTGGCCATTTCACCCTCCTTATAATGACACATCAATAGACGTGACACCATATGACGTCATCTGGACCACCCATCAGTGATACATGTGGATGAAATCTGTGAGATCTGAATAAAGGCCCGAAGTAATCCTCAATCATTTGATTCACGACGACAAGCATTAGAGTATCGCCAGCTCTGGGTAAAGGCCTTTGGGAGCCCAAGTTTGAGATTTTATTTTTCCGGAGTCCATAGACCCGAAAAGTGACTCAGTCATCGATCTCAGGTAGCCACGTGTCATCATATTCTCATCTCTGGAGGTTTTACTTGGAGGGAAATGGAGTTTGAGAATTGAAATTCCCGAAGGCCGATCCGCGAAGAAAATATCACTCATTGTTTTGAAGGGAAAGATCCAATATGTCAATCTAAAAAGTGCCAGATATAAGTTGTTGATCAAAGGTCCTAATATTAGATCACAATATCAATGGTCATTCCAAATTGTGGGGTCAGAAGGTGCGCACATTTTAAAATATCAGGGGCGGGCCACAATCAGAACCGTGGTTTTTAGAAAGGGACGTGTGGCGGTTCATGGTGAATTGTGGGGAAAAAAGAGGTTTTCTTTTAGACCACCCTTGGTAGTGACCGCAATCGTGCAATTGTATATGGTCATGGACCTAGGTCACATTGAATATGGATCAATGGAGAGGAGTTGCGCTAAAGGCCGAAAGCGCCCGTATTGGTCACAGAAGAAGATCTACATGGCCTCGAGGCGTCGAGATTGACTCAAAGAAGTCATGGGCACCACCTGGAACATTCAGAGGTGTCAGGCCTCGTCCCGATCCTAATGAAGGTAGTTAATGGAAATGGGGGAGGTGGGTGAAACCTCATCTCACCCCATAAATGGAAAACAGGTGGAAGATAGTCGTGAGTGCAGATTGACAATCTGAAGTTTCCTTCTGGATGGATTTTTCTGCAAAACACATAACTGAGGAAAGCTCACGTCTGACATGAGAAGGCTTGCACAGTCTGATAGAGCAGGCACTGACTGAAAACTTTAAATGAAAAGGTCCAATCATGCTCCTGGTGGTTGCATCATTTCTGAGTATATATAGGCAGTTTTGGTATTTTTTTAACGTGGAATGGTTGAGCTAGGCTCCCTGCTATTGTAATATTTTGATGAAGAACATTGGTTCTCTGGTTATGTACTTGATTTGAGACTTCTTGATTAATCTAAGTCAATTTTATTACCCCATCTTATTTTACTCTGATACTGAGAGATTTCATGAATGACTGATTGACATGAATTGGTGTAACTGTATTATGATGAATGTTTGATTATAGTGTTGTTATGATTTCTTTCATTTTCCTTGAAACTTGAATCCAAAAGGATATTGTATTTAATATTTTCCTCCTTATGCTATTGGAAGACCTAATGTCCACGGCAGACCTCTACACTCTACTCACCAAAGTCTTCCCTCTATTCACCCTTACTCCAACTTACTGACTGAAGTTGATTCCAGACCTCAATTGCTTATGCATGCTAGTCCATATTTCTGAGTTCGAATGTTATTATCATTAGGTATTCTCCATTTGACCACCTAAAACTCATTTACATTTACTGTATAAACTTATTTGTATTGGGATTACCTTCTATGCAATCCAAAGGTGACTTCTAGTGCTAAAATTTGTGGTGTCGTTGTCGGGGAACGAATTGAAGACATTTCCTTGGATAGAATGGCAAAGAAGCTTTTGATTCTGAAGGTGCATCAGATATCATAACCATTGAAGATTGCAACTTGCACCTGACGAATCCACTATTCAGTTTGGGATCCTAAAGGCAGACACACGAGGTCCACTCCACTACTACCTCTAGCAATGCCTGAAGCTAACCCGGAGAGGATTATCAAGAAAGAAAATCTTTCTCGAGAAGTATTTATTTGCTTTATCAACTTGAAAGTTCCCTAGGAGATTGACAACAATCGGATCTGGTCTTTGATGGTGAACAAAGACCAGACACATTTAGATTGCATATCATTCACCTGGAGACTCCATGATTAAAGAGTCCAATGGTCACTCCACTATTTTGAAATGGAAAATATCTTGGCTCAAAGGTTTTCTCCTTTTAATTTCTCTATTGTTCCTGGTTTTCCAAATGTTGTTCTTACTATCGATGAGTGGGGTGATTTTTTTCCCATATTTAGAGAACATAAGGATGACAACCTTGTCGAGCATCTCTGTGAGTTTCATGAACTCATGCATAAGTGGGAGATACATCATGAGGATGTATTATTGAATATTTTCATGTTCTCATTAGTGGGAGATGCTCGTGAGTGGTATCACTCCTTGCCCCCTTCTAGCATCTCCTCCCTAGAGAAGTTTCATGCAGCTTTCAATTCTCACTATCAAAGGTATTATTCCTCTGAGTTAATTTTTCATAACTGTTGTGAGGAGTATAGAGATGGTGTCGAGAACATAGTTCGTTCTTGTGAAATCTGTGAGGAGGAGGGGTATACCTCGGATGAGTTGGTGGAACTAGTAAAATCACTTTCTGAAAAAATAGGAAAATTGGAGGAAAATCGTGCTTGTTGCTCTTATGAAGGATATGCAGAGGATATTCTGGTCCCTGAAACAAATGTTCTAGGCATCCCTCCTTATGAAAAAGAAATTGTTGCAGATACTAACCGAAAGGAGCCCAATTTTGATGGATATCCTAGCGAAAACGATGAAGAGCGGAGCTTTTCCATGCTCCCAAATATGATTTCTGGCAGTGTTGACGGTTTCATAGCCATGGATGTATTATTTTCTACCCCTAATACCCATGTTGTCTCAGGTTTGGAGGAAGAGATAGTGGTGGAGGAGGATTCTTCTCTTTTGCTTCAAGAAGTTTTCCACAATGTATTTCTATCTAGGATCAAAGAGAAGAATCAAGAGATCACTCCTTTTTTGCAAGATGGAGGCATTTTGTGCTCACCCCTCTTTAATGAGTGTTCATATGAAGAGCATCAGATCTCCAAACCACATTTTTCTAACTTGGGGAGAAACCATCCTGAGTATGACAGTTATGAGTCTGATTCCGATGTGGATATGAAGGATTTCCAAGACCATACTATAGAGCCTTTTCCTCTGTACATTAAAAAAGAGCATTGTGTGTAAATCAACCATCTTGGGCCCACAACGACACTAAGCAACATGATAGAGAGAAAGATACATCCATGGATACACATGAAGAGACTTCTTGCTCTTAGCTAGCAGATGTTATTGAAGCAGACAAAGGAGAAATGGAGGAGATAAAGGTGCAGTTTATCTCCTGTCTTGAACTTGTAAGTGAGCAAGTATCACCTGGGATCAGCCAAACCACATCAGTCCTCTACCCACCTATACACTCTGAGAACATTGAACGATGGGTGATTAACCATGAAGAGCAGGAGGTAATTTATTACCAGTCGAGCTTTCCTGATTATAAATTTTGTGACCCTGTGGGTTTATATATGGAACTATGTTTTCCAAAAGCATTGGAGCCTGAAAAATTGTTCATATTATCATCATTTGGAGGTATTTCCAGTGTTCCAATACATGTTTTATTTATGTTGTCATACTTCCCTTACCTTTTATTGATTATTTGCAGTAAAGAGAAGAATTATATTACCGAGCAGTCTGGGTGGATATGGTGGAAGTTTGCTTTCACCTAGAGCATTGTAAAAATTAGTTAGCCTAGGATT
Source organism: Picea sitchensis (assembly GCA_010110895.2). NCBI lineage: Eukaryota > Viridiplantae > Streptophyta > Pinopsida > Pinales > Pinaceae > Picea > Picea sitchensis. The sequence goes on from SNQJ01S0033227.1 coordinate 42,694, forward strand.
GTACATAAATAAGCTCTTTTTGGAGAATGTGTGTTTTTTTTCCTTTCTCTAAGTAGGATAGTGTACATGTAGGCCTTCGGAAAAAAAAATTGATCTCGACTCCATAACCCAATAGCTAAGGCACTGAAACTACTTGTTCTTGGCATCTCGCAAGGAGCATGCCATCCCCTGTGGAGCCAAATGTTATCACATGAACTTTTCATAGTCCTGTGGGTTTGTGGTTTCTACCTAATTCTACAATTTTTACCTGTCTCTCTCCTTTTCGCAAACCAAGTCTTAAATTTTCCCCCCCTTCGACTTGTAAAATCATTTTCGTTTGCCCCCTTCTGTGTTTAAAGTGCCTCGGTCTCCCTATTTTCCCAGCCCACAGCCAGTCATCTAAATCCTTGTTCATGCAGGCCACAACCATGGAAACAAAGTGCAACATTCAAAGCAGCCCATTTCAGGCTTAAAATCAACAGGCAGTTTTAATCTTTCAGCGGTGGAGATTCCAGGAGCAGTTCAGATCAGTGGCTCACCGTATTTCGGAATGTCAAAATCGCACAAAGTATAGCACCAGAGAAAAAGGTCCGAAGTCCCAAGGCCCAGAGAAAGCATGAGTCATTGATCTTAAAGGGGACAGGTGGCATCTGATCCGAGCATTCGAGGAAATGAGCTTCGGGAGTTTCGAAGTGAGAAGTGCATAAAACTTCTGAAGTGTTGAATTGTCGAAGTCCCGAAGTCCTCGAAGTGTCGAAGTCCCAAAGAACCAAAATGCCAAAGGCCCGAAGTGAATCTGGACCATCCATCAGCAGGGACACACGGTAGAGATCCGTGAGCTTCGTGGGAAAGATAAGTTTGAAATTTGATTTTCCCGGAGCCCAGAGTCTTGAAGGACATCTCAGTCGTCCAAATCCAGAATTCCACGCATCATCAGATCTGTCACTCCAGGAGTTTAACTTCAGGATTTTTAAAATGAGAAAAGAACCTAAGTCCCAAAGGCTTGAAGTCCCGAAGGCACGAAGTCCCAAAGACCCGAAGTGCTAAATTCCTGAAGCCCCGAAGCGTTGAAGTCCCGAAGACCCAAAGAATGTGACACACTCTCATCAGGTATGACATGTGGCACTCTTTCCAGGTCATTTGGTCGTGGCCATGTCACCCTCCTTATCATGACACATCAGTAGATGTGACATCATATGACATCATCTGGACAACCCATTAGTGGGACATGTGGATGAAATCTGTGAGCTCTGGATAAAGGCCCGAAGTAATCATCAGTCGTTCGATTCATGAGGACACACGTCAGTATATCTCCAGCTCCGGGTAAAGGCCTTTGGGAGCCTAGGTTTGAGACTTTATTTTCCCGGAGTCCAAAGACCCGAAAAGTGTCTCAATCGTCGATCTCAGGGAGCCACATATCGTCAGATTCTTAGCTTCGGAGGTTTTACTTGGAGGGAAATGGAGTTTGAGAATTAAAATTCTCGAAGGTCGATCCGTGAACAAATCTTAGTCGTTGTTTTGAAGGGGAAGATCCGATCCATCAATATAAAAAGCACCAGAGCTAAGTTGTTGATTAGAGGGCCGAATCTTAGATCGCAAGATCAATGGTCGCGCCAAATTGTGAGGTTGGAAGGTGTGCACGTTTTAAAATCTCAAGGGCGGACCGCAATCGGAACTGTGGTTTTTAGAAAGGGACGCATGGTGATTCATAGTGAATTGGGGGGACAAAAGTGATTTTCTTTTAGAACACCCTTGGTATCTCCCGCAATCACGCAATTGCATAGGGTCATGGCCCTAGGTCACATTGAAGATGGAGTAATGGAGAGGAGTTGTGCCAAAGGTTGAAAGTGCTTGTATTGGTCATAGAAGAATATTTCCATGGCCTCGAGGCACCGAGATTGACTCGAATAAGTCGTGGGAACCACTTGGAACATTCATGGGTGTCATGCCTCATCCCAATCCCGATGAAGGTATTTAATGGAAATGGGGGAGGTGGTTGAAACCTCGTCTCACCCCATAAATGGAAAACAAGTTGAAGATGGTCGTGAGTGCAGATTGACAATCTGAAGTTTCCTTCTGGACAGATTTTCCTGCAAAACACATAACTGAGGCAAGCTCACGTCTAACATGAGAAGGCCTGCATAGTCTGACAAAGCAGGCACCGACTGAAAATTTTAAATGCAGAGGTTTGATCATGCTCTCGGTGGTTGCAGCATTTATGAGTATATATAGGCATTTTTAGTATTTTGTTAGCGTGGAATGGTTGAGCTAGGCTCCCTGCTATTGTAATATTTTGATGAAGAACACTGGTTCTCTGGTTATGTACTTGATTTGAGACTTTTTGATTAATCTAATTCATCTTTCTTACCCCATCTTATTTGCCTCTAATACTGAGAGAGTTCATGAATGACTAATTCACATGAATTTTTGTAATTGTATTATGATGAATGTTTGATTATAGTGATGTTATGATTTCTTTCATTTTCCTTGAAATTTGAATCCAAGAGGATCTTGTGTTTAATTTTTTTCCTCCTTAAGTTGTTGGAAGACCTGATGTCCATGGCATACCTCTACACTCTCCTAACCAAAGTCTTCCCTCTATTCACCCTTACTCCAACTTACTGACTAAAGTAGATTCCAAACCTCAATTGCTTATGCATGCTAGTCCATATTTCTTATTTAGAGTGTTATTATCATTGAGTCTTCTCCATTTTACCACCTAAAACTCATTTACATTTACTGTATAAACTGTTGGGTATTGGTCTTATCTTCTATGAAATCCGAAGGTGACTTCTAGTGCTAATAGATTCCATCTTCTAGTATGGATGCCAACAATCATTGAGTTATAGTTCATGTTTTTCTTTGCCTTCCTAAGGTATAGGGAGAACAAAAAGGAAAAAAATAAAAACACTTTCAACTCCCATGCTACTGTTATTCATTACTTCCAATTCCACAGTGAATTTGTTCATTAAAACTCACTATTTATTCATTTCTCATCCATTTTCATATGAGAATCATGGTCGAATCATGGTTGTGGAGAATAACCATTACAACACATAGTTACAATCTATTCCCAATATCCTTGCAAAAACTCAATTTGAGATTGTAGAAAATACCGTTTACCATGATATGGTTGCAATGGGGGTGTTGATGAACTTGAAGGAGACTCTGATTCAATTTATTCCTTCTTTGCTAGGTTTTCTTAGGTTAGGTTTTTTTATTCCTTTTTATGTTATATTTTTGACACCCATCTTTGCACAATATTTCACAGCTTCTTTTAGGGATTGAGTCGAGGATGGATTTTCCAACGCATGTCTATCACATGGTCTTTCTTATTTTAGTGGATGAACCATTGTTTGTGGTTTCTTTCATTGTTTACAAGAACCTTCTTCTTTTGGTATGCATGTTTTCTTGGAGAGTGGTAGTGTGAGTCTATTTTTCTTTTCCATTGGCATGCAACAAAAACATGATTATTCTTGCCATGGAAAGAACATGTCTTGAATTATTTATGTTGGTTTTCCTTGTGTCCTTTATTTTTGCAATGTAAACAAATAATGGAATTTGAGTTACCATCCCTTCATGGATTACCTTTGGGATTTCTTCCTAAAGAGTTTGATAAACAAGTACAATAAAAAAATAGTAACAAAATAAAAAAAGATAAGAATAAGAATGGAATATTCACATAGTATATGCAATATTTACCAAAGAAACCCTTAAATGGGAAAACTAGCCTAATTGAGAGTGGCACCTTCCTCTATCTCATTGTATTAACTCAATAATACACAATACAAATATATTTTGATATTTGTGTCGTTCAAAACTCAGTCGTTCGAAACTCAAAATTACCTTATGTGTCGCGTATGGGGTAGTTTGGGCACACCTTGAGGTTATAGTGGTAGCAGTCAAATAGAACAACCTCATGTCACACGAGTATGTACCCAACTAGTTGATGATTCCTCTAGTCAAAAGAAAAAACAATGGGAAAACAATACCATTTGTCAAAATAATATATAATGGACCAAAAGAAAATTACCTGGAAGCTCTGCCCCTGAAGCCCCACTAAGACTTGATTATTTCTACCTACAAATAATAAAAAACATATCAAACATTAAACCACTTGTGGAATACTTTGTGAAAATGAGGATAGGTGGAACACATTCATATAATCGCCATTTTTGTATACTAATAGACCTTTTCAATGAAACTACAATATTATTCAAGGTATCAATCTTCTCCTATAATACCTTTTTTTGTTCAGCCATGTCTCTGACAAAATGGTATTACACATCAATATAAACCATTTTGCTTGAGCTATCACAACATATCTACATTTCTTTAAAAAAAAAAAGCAATTCCTAAATACAATATTTGAAACTTTACAACTTCCTTACATCCATGAGCAATTTCCATGTAGCTACATTTTGTAGTTGACAGTGCAACTACAACCTATCTCTTTCTCATCCAATTATTTTCTCTAGCAAATAAGTTTAAAACATAACAATGTGTAGATATTTTTAAATCAATATCTCTATCCCAATTTGCATGAAAAAAACATGTATATCTATCTCTGAAGTCCATGTCTTCCTTTGTAGGAAATTGCATAATCTAAATTTCCATGCAAATATCAAAATACACTCTTTACAACTATATAATGTCGTTTCGTCAGTTTTGACATAAACTTACTTAAAAATCGACAAAGTGTATTCTAGTATACAATATAACATACATTATACTTCTAACAACACTTGCATAGGGAACATGAGACATGTCCTCTACTTATTCTTTTATACTGGGACTTTACACCTATAGGATTAAGGACCTTTACCAGTTTACATTCTTGCATATTATACCTCTACAATATTGTCTCAACATATTTACTTTGAGTCAACTATAATTTTAAAGAAATTCAACATCTATCCTAAGATGATACAACTTATTTCAAAGAAACAAATTGTTTACCATAGATTTGGACTAATACAAATTCTCTAACTTATCCCATAACTTCTTTGCATTGTCTTCTTTAGAGACATTGAACAACATTGAATCTAATACATAGAGTTGAATCATACTTCTAACCTTTCTTTCCAGTTTCTTCAAGTCTTTTTTTGACATAGTGGTAGGTGTTGTACCAAGTTCCCCAACAATAGTCTATTCTCTATCTACAAGAAGGTCTTCAAGGAGACTCTGCTAGGCTCTCTAGTCTCCCTTAATTGTTCCTCAAGGGTTCGTAATATAACCAATCCCTCATCAATTTCATTGTTTACATTGTGTGGTGGTGGTGGGTTGGGGTTTTGATCTTCTTGGTTTTCTTGTGAGGGGTTTAAATTGTATTGGGGTTCCATTTTATTATATATGCTGCAATTTAAAATCCATAGCATGTAAAATAGGTTCCTTTTTAATTTAAAATACAAAATTATAATTTTTTTTAAATTTAGATTATTGGGAGAAAATTACTAATTGGGATGACTAAATAGGATTAAAATTAAGAAAAATGTAACATACCTAAAGGTGGCCCCCTCCTCCATTTCTTCATCTTCTCTATCTCCACTATCTTTTTCCAATGAAAGAAACGCTAGTGCACATTCACACGCTCTTAAGTCACTGCACGTGGTTTTTCCACTAAACCTAACATGGCAATGTACATGGAGGTTTGGCCATATCCAAACCTATATGTATAGGAACCCATGGGTGTTCCACATTTTTAATCATGTCATTGTCACTTTTTCGGCCACCAAGTTCTTGCACTCACCCAAGAGGATAAGATTGGGGGTTGAATAGTTATAGAAAAAGCATTTCCATCCTGGCAAGAGATGGGTGTGGGCCATACCTAGTGAGGGTCATAACTAGTGAATCCTTAATAGAGGCATGACGTCTCTACTTGCAAAATATGTGGATTGTTATGATTGGGTGGCACTCACTAGGGGGTATAAATCCCTATTCCCCAACATCTATACCTTTTAGATTCTAAACTAAGACATGTAAGTGGAAGGGATATTAGTACTCTTGAATATATTAATTTTATATTAAAAAAATTGAAATATAATTTATTAAAGGAAAAATAAATAATTAAGAAAAAAAAGAGGCAATAACACCCAAAAATCCTTGGTTTTGAAGTGGGGAAACTGGGGGAGTACATAAATGATGCGTAAAGTCTACCAACATGGAAAATTAATGGGATGGTAAATGGGATCTAGAAGATAGTGAGTTTCTAGTGGATGGTATTAGGCATCTAACATTGGTTATAGGCATCTAACATTGGCTATGAGACCACACAGCTCAAGGGCCTCATTATGGTTAGGAGGAAATCGGTTGGCACTATGAGACTTGGAAATGGCAAGGGAATTGAGTCTAGGAATCTAACATTGGCTATGAGACCACACAGCTCAAGGGCCTCACTATGGTTATAGGAGGAAACCGGTTGGCACTATGAAACTTGGAAATGGCAAGGAAATTGAGTCTGATAGATGGAGCATTGATAAAACTGAGAAGACCACCTATCAATCAAGAATCAAGTATTGTAAGTTATTTCTTAATTTTTGTTGTGTACTTATTTGGTTACATTTTGATTTATAATGTTGCTGACCTAATATTAGTATATGAAATTCCTTTAAATAATGATATATTATTTCTAACAAGTATGAAACAAGAGCCTCAAAACATGTTAGAAACTGTAATGCATAATGTCAAGAATTCCAAGTTAATATCTAGCTATAAGCTATATATCTAGCTATATCTCCTTAATATTCAACAAAAGATAAGGTAATTTCTTCCGGGTAAAATCCATTTCCTCTTCTAGGGATGAGTCTAGGTTTTGAATCTCCTTATTACTTTTGATTTTCCTTTTGCCATTTACTTTGACGCCATGAATTTAAACTGGTTCATAGTGGGAAGGTCTCTAATCTCTACAAAGTCTAATGACTAAATTATAGTTGTTGAATTGTTTTTTCGTCACTGGTTGTTCAAATTCAANACTTTTGATTTTCCTTTTGCCATTTACTTTGACGCCATGAATTTAAACTGGTTCATAGTGGGAAGGTCTCTAATCTCTACAAAGTCTAATGACTAAATTATAGTTGTTGAATTGTTTTTTCGTCACTGGTTGTTCAAATTCAAGGCTTCAGGCTTGCCGCTCGTAAAATTTGCTTAGGGTTAGGACTAGTTCGATATTTCCTCCGTCAATCTCTCCCTGGTTGGATTAATAGTTGTTAATCATTGCCATATATTTGCATTAGACCCGTGGGTTCATTGTAATTGTTGTCTGATTGAAGTGTGCTTCGATTTCATGTATGGTTCCTTCAATCGATTGCGTGGGACATTGTTTAAGCCACAGTCAAAATATGTACAGAACAAAAATTCAAAAATCTGTGTAGCTGGTTGGTTTAAGTTGCAAACCAGCCAGAAACTTTAATATCTTTAAGGAAAGACTATAAGAAAGAAACTTGAATAAACTTGAATATCTTTAAGGAAAGACTATAAGAAAGAAACTTGAATATCTTTAAGGAAAGACTATAAGTGAAATTACAAATCTATTTGAAATCATTCATATGGAAAACATAAACTCTTTATCAAAACTTGATTGTATAAAAATATATTTACAGAGAGCATATAGATACACATAAGTGAAATTGTTTCTACAAAGAATGAAAAACTAAAAGTGAAGCTATAATAATTAACTATATGAAATCTAGACAAAAACTCTTTAACATATAGAATAGTAGA
>SNQJ01S0033227.1:51649-64307 GCA_010110895.2 Picea sitchensis
TTGTATAAAAATATATTTACAGAGAGCATATAGATACACATAAGTGAAATTGTTTCTACAAAGAATGAAAAACTAAAAGTGAAGCTATAATAATTAACTATATGAAATCTAGACAAAAACTCTTTAACATATAGAATAGTAGAACAATTAATTCGCTAATTGAATTTAGACCAACAACAACAAATGAATTGATAATTTTAACATATAGAATAGTAGAACAATCAATTCGTTAATTGAATTTAGACCAACAACAACAAATGAATTGATAATTTACTATATGCAAATTTGAATATTAAAAACTAATTAACTATTAACTATTATGTAGTTATTTTTCCACTATGGGTTTGTTTCTGTTTTCCTGGAACATAATGTTAAATTATAATTATAGTAGCAACACTCTAATTTACTACAATCAATTACATAAGAACACAATCATCTATCAAATTAGGTTAATATGCAAAATGGAGACAAATTATTAAGAGTAGTTTTTATTACTATCACAAGCCAAGGGTGATTCTTGTCTTATATACATACTTATATACATACTTGACATAATATTTGACATAAAAATAAAAATAATATAATTAAACATGTTTAAGGATTGAAGATTCTTTTTTTTTTATATATAGAGAATGGAATTTAATTAAGTGAAAAAAAAAGTTAGAATACAACCATAATTGTAGATGAGAAATGAAGATTCTCAATGTATTTTGAAATAGAGTGGAATCTAATTAAAATGTATTTTGAAATAGAGTGGAATTTAATTAAGTGGAAAATAAGATGGTAGAATATAGCCACAAATATAGGATAATCCACCCTTTTGGATTGTGGGTTGGTAAAAACGTAGTTGGAACTGTATAAATATTTTAAAAACATGGTTAAGTAGTATCTACAACAGTTCTATGGCAATCAATTTAAAATCATCGTGGATACAATTAAGGAGCTACACGTTTGGATAAAATCATTGGGGATACAAGCGAGAAAATGGATTAAATTAAATTTCAAAACACCTTTAAATTTTTTTTCATTCAAATTGTTGATGTAGTTAACATCAAACCAGAAAAATACCAAAAACACAAATAACAAAATAAAAAAGTACAATAAACATTTTTAGGAAAAGAAATACTAAAATGACATTAAGAAGTCTACATTAAACTACAATACTTACTAGTTTTTCCTCGCACTTATGTTATGTAACAAACAACTAGCATTGCCTTTAAAAGGCATTATACTTCTTTTGGGTTCTCAAAGAAAGCTTCCTTCATCGTACCCATGGAGGTTGCTATCCACTCTAGGCTTTTAGGTTTTGGTCAGTCCCACCAACATCGTAACCATGGAGGTTGCTATCCAATGTAGGCTTATAGGTTTTGGTCAGTCCCACCAACATCATGGATTAAGTATACACATCTTACACTAAAGCATATCAAATCTTTTAAATAGGCTTAGTCATATCAAATATCATAGGTTAAAACCATGGATTACTCAATACCATGAGTTGGTAAACCACTTACATTAAACGTATTATTGATTGAATCAATGTTAACTTAATTACTCTTCGGTACACCCATCATTGATCGAATCAAATAATTCTTAAACCCATCATTGAAGGAATCAAGGTTAACTTAATTTGTCTTTGACCTAATCAGATTAACCTAACAAATATTCACCATTGACTTTGGATAAACACCTATCTCCCTCTAGTTTTTTAATTGGGCATTAGAGATTACAATTTCCCCCCTTAAATTCTATAGCCTAGGTCTAGTCTACACCTTACATAGTGAATCCCTTAATCACTTATGAATACCTAAATACACTCTTACAACAATATTCCTATTTAGATGTAATTAACTCCAAACCCACAAAATGCTTACAACTCTATGTTTGAGCATATGATGCTATGAAACATTGACTCATTTGATTTCTTGCATTCCTCTTAGTCCAAATACATTGACATGAACTGAGTACTACTTCATCCTACAATTTATTATGTCTTTCACTATGGCTTATAAAACTTTGGGCCACTACTACTTCATTTTGTCCCTCTAATGCTTAAAAAAAAAAGAAACTTGATATGTATCTTAGCCATATACCTCATGTTCATATGTCCACTTATCTTCACAAAATTTTCATAGTTTGCTTGCACCTATTACCTCCACAATTGTTTCATTGCATCCTTGACACTAAGGTCAACAAAAATACACATATTGAATTGATCTCATAAATCAATTGTCATGAGTTCTCTCTTATTATTTGGCACCATTAGTTGTCCACATTTTGCATGAATAGTGCTCATTCCTCCACTACAACATCCCTCCCTCATCTAGCTCTAAGAATATATCTATACTAAATAGTGATCCAAAATGGATCATTATATAATTTGTTATCTATCTTGGTAATTTTTGGGTGTAAAAATTATAAGATTATATACACCGCAATCATGTAAAAATGGTGTGGAGCTCACCATTTTCACGTCAATAAGATTATAAGATTATGTAAAAATGGTGTGAAAATCCCCTCAATCGAAGTTGATATACAAAAGTCATGTTTCCGATAAGTTAACCTATCATGTTGGCCACCATGATATCGAGTGGATGTCATGTCATCCCCCATTACTAAGACATTTGGGGCTAGTAGCATGTGGGATTTCAAGAAGATTCTAGAGGGTCCAAAACCCTAACACTAATTGAGGGTTGAGGCATGCAAAAACTCAAAACCCTAACACTATATTCCTATGAGGCTATGTTAAATATCAAGCCACTAGGAAGAGAGTGGGTTCCATTCTTTTGGCATTGTTATCATTAATTCTATAGTTGAATAGAGAATTTAGGAGTGGGATATTAGAGCATAATAGAGGAGGTAGAAGATTTTGTAACAAACATTTAGGACATAATGTCCATGTAAACTCTATAGTGGGTGCTTGTTTCTTGTACTTGCATTTCTTAACTGAGAGAAAGAGAGAAGAGAATAGGACTCACCTTCTAGATGGGTTTCTCCCATATCAAGTTTCTTAGGTCACATATTGTGTTCATTTGTATGGATGGTGTATTCATTTGTATGTTTCTTTTATTTCGATTTCAATTATTTCCATGATTTTGATTGCTACACTAGTAATATTAAATCTAATATCTAAAGTAATAAATTTCATAATAAAAGATTGCAGGATATTGCAAGCTTTATTATGATGAACTATACCAGTGGAATATAGAAAAGTAATAAATTTAATAATAAAATATTTTAGGATATTGCAATATTTATTATGATGAACTATTCTAGTGGAATATTGATAGTCGTTTACAAATCAACCAAAAAAACAAAGGGAGTGTCCAAAAATTCTTGCAAGTATGCAAAATTTGGGCAGATCAACAAATTCTACTAGATCAATCACAAGGCCACACAAATATGTCATATCCACAATCGTGGTATTATAATATAAGAAATAGAATTCAATGTGATTTTGTTACAACCTTGGTCATGAAGGTCACATTATTAGGTTAATAGGTGACTCTTTTTGAAGGGGGGAGGGAGAGAAATATATTTCCTCTTTTAAAAAGAAGATCTTGCTTTAATTATTCAATGAGATAAATATGTACATTCCTTAAATAAATTATACATCCTTTTCAATTATTCCTATCATATCTCTAGGCTCTAGAGGTCTCAAAGAGAATGAATTCATCTTCATGATTCACTACATTATTGCTTACATGTGTAAATATGCACTTGCCATTTCTCTTGGAACAATCTATATCTACTTGGATGTGCATGGTTTCCATCTTCTAGTATGGATGCCAACAATATTTGAGTTATATCTCATGTTTTTCTTTGTCTTCCTGAGGTATAGGCAAGACAAATAGGCAAAACAAAAAGGAAAAAAATAACAACTCTTTCAACTCCCATGTTACTGTTATTCATTGCTTCCAATTCTGCAGTGTTGTTGTTAATTAAAAATCGCAATTTATTCATTTCTCATCCATTTTCATATGAGAATCATGGTGGCATCATGGTTGTGGAGGATAACCATTACAACATATAGTTACAATCTATTCCCAATATCCTTGCAAAAAATCAATCCAAGATTGTAGAAAATACCTTTTACCATGATATGGTTGCAATGGGGGTGTTTATGAACTTGAAGGAGACTTTGATTTAATTTATTCCTTATTTTCTAGGTTTTCATAGATTGGGTTATTTTATTCCTTCTTATGTTATATTTTGGACACCCATCTTTGAATGATATTTCACAGATTCTTTTGGGGATTGAGTTGAGGATGAATTTTCCAACACATGTCTATCACATGGTCTTTCCTATTTTAGTTGATGAAACACTCTTTGTGGTTTCCCTCGTTGTTTACAAGAACCTTCTTCTTTTGGTATGCATGTTTTCTTAGAGAGTGTTGGTGTGAGACCTTTTTTCTTTTCCATTGGCATGTAACAAAAACAAAAACGTGATTAATCTTTCCATGGAAAGAACATGTCTTGAATTATTTGTGTTGGTTTTCCTTATGTCCTTTATTTTTACAATGTAAACAAATAATGAAATTTGAGTTACCATCCCTTCATGGATTACATTTGGGATTTATTCCTGAAGATTTTGATAAACACATGCAATAAAAAAATACTAACAAAATAAAAAACATAAGAATACCAATGGAACATTCACATAGTGTATGCAAGATTTACCGTAGAAACCCTTAAATGGGAAAACTAGCTTAATTGGAAGCGACACCTCCCTCTATCTCATTGTGTTAAATCAATAATACACAATACAAATATATTTAAAGCTATTTTATAGCTTCAATTAATCCTAATTCATTAACTTGGATTAGATTACAACCATAATTCCTTAAGCGAGATTATACTACAATGAGCGAACATATTCCTCTGGGTGTAGGGTAGTCAGTGACGGAGTGTATTGTTAAGGCACTCCATTATGTGAAGTCACTGGTTCAGAACCCATAGTTACAGTGTGTGTGTCATGTATGAGGAAGTGTGGGCACACCTTGAGGTTATATTGGTAGAAGTCGGATAAAACGAGCTCATGTCACACGATTATGTGCCCAACTAGTTGACGATTCCTCCAGTCAAAATAAAAAACGATGAGAAAACACCATTTGTCAATATAATATATAATGGACCAAAATAAAATTACATGGAAGCTCTTCCCCTGAAGCCCCACCAAGACATAATTATTTCTACCTACAAGAATACAAAGAATATCAAACATTAAACCACTTGTTGGATACTTTCTGAAAATGAGGATAGGTGGAACACATCCATATAATCACATGCTAAGGGAAATAATGTCCATCAATTTTCTACACCAAGAGAACTTTTTGATACTAATAGACTTTGTCAATGAAACTACAACATTATTCAAGGTATCAATCTTCTCCTATAATACTTTGTTTTTTTCAACCATGTCTCTGACAAAATAGTACTACACATCAATATGTTGTGTCTTATAATGATAAGTAGGGTTCTTTTGCAAAAAAAATTGGCTTGATCTATCACAACATATCTACATTTATTTTTGAACAAAACCAATGCCTAAATATAATATTTGAAACCTTACAACTTCCTTACATCCATGAGAAGTTGCCATGTAGCTAAATTTTGTAGTTGGCAATGCCACTACAACCTATCTCTTTCTCATCCAATTATTTTCTCTAGCAAACAACTTTAAAACATAATAACTTGTAGATGTTTTTCAATTAGTATCTCTATCCCAATTTGCATGAACAAAACCATGTATATCTATCTCTCTGTGAAGTCAAGGTCTTCCTTTGTAGGAAGTTGCATTATCTAAAGTTCCATGAAAATATCTAAATACCCTCTTTACAACTATATAATGTTATTTCATCGGTTTTGAGATATACTTACTTAAAAATCTGGTTTCATCTGCAATGTGTATTATAGTATAGACCATAGCATACATTATACTTCTAAAAACACTTGCATAGGGAACATGAGACATGTCCTCCACCTCTTATTGTATATTGGGACAGTGATCTTCAGACAACTTTACACCTATATTATTAAGGACCTTTATCTGTTTACATTCTTGCATATTATACCTCTACAATATTGTCTCAACATATTTACTTCGAGTCAACTACAGTTTTAAAGAAATTCAACATCTATCCTAAGATGATACAACTTCTTTCAAAGAAACAATTTTTTTACCACAGATTTGGACTAATACGAATTCCCTAACTTATCCCCTAACTTCTTTGCATTGTTTTCTTTGGAGACATTGAACAACATTGAATCTAAGAGGTAGAGTTGACTCATACTTCTAACCTTTCTTTCTAGTTTCTTCAAGTATTCTTTTTACATACTTGTAGGTGTTGTACCTGGGTCCCCAACAACACACTATTCTCTATCTACAAAAAGGTATTAAATCTTTATCTTCCATAACACGAAGCTCTAGCCATTGAATTTCTCTACTTATATTCTTGAATTTCTTGGAATTTTTCCTTAAACAAGATTAATTTTGCAAAGCTCCCACTCAAGAACAAGTTTATTGTAGACCCAAGATACCCTTTCTCTGCATAGGATGAGTTGAACCCTAGTAATAAAGGCATTTGAATAAAGAAAATAAACTCACTCCAATAGAAAATGAAGATTTTGATAAACTTGTGCAAGAAAATAAAATATTGACAAAATCTAAAACATAAGTATAACAACAACATATTCACCTAGCATACAAAAGAATTACCCTAGAAATACCTAACCAAGAAAACTAACCTACCTGAGAGCCACACTTCTTTCTATCTCATTTTATTAACAAAATTGTTCACCATACAAGTATTTAGGTATTTTGTAGCTTCAATTAACCCTAATCCATTAACCTAGATTACATTACAACCATAATCCCTTAACTTGGATTATGTTACAATGGGTTCAAACCATTTGATGAAACAATACATAACAAACCATTTTTATTTCTTTGGGGGATTTTCCCCTAAATTCCTAGATGAGGGGGTTCTTTTCCCCACATGCCCCTCCCTAGACCCCCTTCATTTAGGGTCTATCCCTTGAACCCCCATTGGGATGTCACTAAATGTACTTGAAAATGATACAACATATATCCAACATTTCATTCTTCACTTGTCTCTTCAACTATTGGGGTAGCTTTGTATGCTTGAAAGATCACTTTTTATACTTCTTGAGGCTTGCTTGAACTTGTTGGAGTGGATACCTTCTTTCTTCAATCAACTTACTTCCACTAGAATGTGACTAAATGTACTTGAAAAGGATACAACACATATCCAACATTGCATTCTTCACTTGTCTCTTCAACTATTTGGGTAGCTTTAGATGATTGAAAGATCATTTTTTATCCTTCTCGGGGCTTGATTGAACTTGTTGGAGTTGATACCTTCTTTCTTGAATCAACTTCCTTTCACTTCCAACTTTATTTGAAAATTAAAGCAATTTTCTTGGTTGGAATTACTCCTCCCTCAGTTGTACCCAAAGGTGCTAGGCATTGGGAAGCTTTTAAGAATTCACCATTCATCACTATTCCAACAAAGTAACCCATACCTTCACATTGGTGTTAACATTAAACTCCTATTGGTTGGATTATCCCTTGACCATTATTTCAAAGGCTTTGGCATGCATATTCCATATTCATCAACAACTTAAATATGATTCCCTTGGTATGCTTCTCAAATATTCTAATGATGTCTTTTTTTTATTCCCATTAAAGACTAGGAAGTCGTGAGATGCATCTAAAGTTATCTTCTTTTCAATGGATAGATATTTTGTTCTCATCCCCTTGATGTATTCTTATATAGGATAACTTCTCCTTGGATTCCAAGTCTTCCTACAACTTCAATATAGTCTAAATTTAGTGTAGTGTTTCTACTTTTTCCATGTTCTCCAAAGCATGATAAGTCACTTGGGTAGTACGAATTTTTGTAAAGGTGGTCAAGAATTCCTCTATTTTTGATAGCTTGCATTACAACTTTGCACACTCATGTATGATCTAATGCCACAACCTCCTCAACCCTTCATTCTCATCCTAAATCGGTTCATTAATGGCACTCATCCCATCACGTCTTTCTCTCTTTAGATATTTTCCCTTGGTTTCCTTGCTACAACTTCTTTGGTATCAAGATTTACCTCTTTAAAACCAATATAATATTTAATCTCTTGAATTATGGGAAGTGTAATTCATCAACAATGACACTCTAATTATGTTAGTTGTTCTTTCTGCTATATAATTAACTAGATGGTTATTGTGTTTTAATAATTTATTTCCATGGAATACAAAACAAGAAATTTAGAAATAAGTAGATGACAATCACATAATGGGCATCAAATAGTTACCTTAGAAACCTAAATGGGAAAAGAAAAAATAAAAAAAGGCATTCATGTCTTTGTTCTCAATATGAATATTCATGAGTTTTCACGGATATCCATGAGCTTCCACGGGCGGTGGAATGGACTTTAATTCCTTCTTACTTCTACCGTATGTATACCACTCCAATATGGCGCTACCTTAGCATTCTATTTCTATGACTTCAAGCTAACACAGATTCTTGTTGGGACTCCACTTCATGCCTATGTTGGTAATTGGAACATTTCCTTTAATAGTGGATGAAACCTAACATATTTGTGACTTCCTTAACTATCCTCTAAAACTCCTAGAGGAAAATAGATCACCACTCTCTACTGGTGATTAGTTATTATAGCTTTCAACACACAATGCAATCCTAATACATTTTCCTTCAATTGACAATGTCGTTTCATCACCAACGAGATGGATGTCAAGCCCAAATAAAGGAAAACTTTCTTTCTTTCATGGGCCCAAATCTATTTCTTCCCCCAAAAAAAAAAAATTATGTTAAAGAGTAGAGTCATATAAGTAGTTTGATTTCTTGATGCCACGATGATTTATTCAATGCCGAATTAATTTCTTCACAAATTTCCCAAAAACGTATGTTAATGCCAAATAATTCTATACTCGGAAACTTGAATCAATTTATGTCTATGGGATGAATGAATTTATTTAGATAAGGATAAATAAGATTCAATTTCTAATTGATTCCTATTCATCGTATGAAAATTTATCCATCTCTAACCAATATACAATTGATTCCTTTAAACAATGCAATTCAATTCATTTTAACCATAGTAAATCCATTACAACATCCAAACTAAAAACGATCTTTTACTTTTGGAACCAATTCCTATTGTAATCCCTTTCATTTGGAATAAGACCTAACCCGATCTTCATCCAAGCATTGTTTCTTTTACGCATCTCACAATAGGCCATGCCAAATGCTTGTATAGTTGGATGCCTTTCAGAATGCCCAGAATGTCAATCACTTCTTAATCCCTCAAATTGGTTATCACCTTCAACTTCTTTAGTATATAATTGATTCCAATTAACCAAGCATTCATGTTAGATGAGAGATGTATTTTTTTTTTACCATTATGGATTTTTTTTTTCAAGAGACCTTCTAATAATCGTAAATGTTGTGTTGAGATACAAAATTACAACAATAGATGTTGAACTCAACAACTCACTTTAAAATGTCAACCAAGGATTGTGCAAATTGATGAGGTATTATATAATGTGTATGCAAAACCAAAGAATTTTAATCTATTCAAAGTTTTAATGATTGCATTAAGATAAATGATCAACTATAGACAACCTATTCTACTTCACTTCACATAGCATAGGTTCATGATCTTAGCCTCCATCTCTTCCTACAATTTTTCAAGAGATACTCATACATATGAGTAGGACCAAATCCTATAGTAATGAGGGGCTAATAGAATGAGAAGGCTCTATGGAATCAACAATAAATGTCCAGATATTAGAATAAGGAAATAGATATAGCATTAACCATTAGCCCTATAGAGATTCTCAATGCATGCATTCCATAGCATTGATCATGATAATACATGAGAAAAAAAACAATCATAAAATGCATTAGATTGAAAATATTTCTATATATGAAAGTGTTGGTAATATAGTTCTTGTAGAAAGAAAATACTTTGTTTATAGGAATATAAATAAAAAACAAAACAAAAAAATGGTAACAAAATAAGCAATCATGTGACCTTCCCTTGAGTGGGCCCTACCCAAGGGATTTCTTGGAATCCTATATAACACTTAGGGAAACAAAACCAAGATGAAATATTTATTTCTCTGTTTAGAAATTTCACAGATCAAAGTAGTTCAAAACTCTAGTCCATGAAACAACTCAAACTAGTCTAGTACAAGAAATAGAAATTAGAATGAAAAACTTGGGGGGTCTATCTCTACCATATTAGTATATATAAATAATGAAATTGTAATAGAGAAATATAACTAACCTAATCAATCAAATGCCTAATTAATTAGAGGTTGTTTACCTAGTTATCCCTCTACCCAATGTAGTCGAGTTCTAGAGGGTTAGTCTTCCTCCTATAACTAGTTTTAATTTCAAAATAAACTTATATTTGGAGGGATCAAGCTACCTCATGAGTTATATATTCTCTCCTAGTGTTGGAATTTGTGGTCACATTGATAAATGAGTAGGAAAAGATCCCTTGAATTTCTCCTCCCTTATCCATTCATTGAGATCTACTTGGTATTGAATATGGGTAGTTATGCAAGGTTCAAACCCACTTTTGGTGTATGGTCATGGAATTAATTCCAAATTCCTTAACCATTGCTACAATAACTTTATACTTTCCAATCCAGATTATTCCACATAATTCAAATCATAAAATAAACTCAAAAATGTGTATCAAAATAAACATTCATCATATTCTCTTCAAATTAAGCCAATCTTATTCATTCAAATAAACACATGCTAATATCATCTAGTTTATCCATTAAAAAAAGAGTGCTTAAGAATTTATTAGGTATATGAGGAAAATATATCAATAATTCAGGAAACCATATGGAAAATTGATGATAATACAAGGGCCCATATGTACCCTCTAGCTAGAGGGTTCCATGCCTTTGTGCAACAAAAATAAACCTTAAAACTGGTACTATTCTTTGCTCCCTCTACCCGTCTTCAGACTTCAACTCCTTGCATATCTCTCTATGGTAGTAGGCCATAATGTGTGTAATGGTATATTGATTATGGTACATTTCTTCTTGTTCCATTGTTGGGAGACCATCTAAATGGATTAGGGAAATCATAATTGTGCAAATAGAATTCACACATCAATTTTTACTCTTCTCATCATATCTTTGATATATTTTAGTGAAGTGTTTTTGGTCATACATGTTGAATGGTAAATATACAACAATTTTGTGCATTTGGAACTTATACCATTTTTCTCTAGATTACAAGGTATAAGTTCTAGAAAGAGCTCTACATGAGAGCATCTATTCTACAATTTTTGCATCCCTATAAATGGAGTTCTATAAGATTACAACTTTTCAATCCTAGTGTTAATCTACTCTTTCTACCTTTCTAGTTATTCTCTAAAGGTTAAAATTGAATTCTTCAATTTATCGATGGTATCCAAGTGAAGTAGTTTTAAAATTTGAGATTTGAGCAAATTTACAAGTCCATTGTAGGCCAAATATGTTGGTGTTTCTCCTATACTTTAGTACTAATCCCTTTTAGGGATTAGGGAAAAATATGTGGAACACTTAGGTTTTATTCATGGCTAGATTGTGAGTAATACCTCAATTGAAATAATAGTTTTAAGTGATAGGCATGCATTAGGATATGCCTTATTTTCCACGTTATATACATGATCAAGTGGAAGGCCACCTAAAACTAGGGATTTGATAGACTCATTTATTTACAACATTCTTGGTGTCTTCCATATATTCATATTGTTGGAATACTGAGAGGGGGGGTGAATAAATATTATGAACATTTTACCACTTTTAACTAGAATATGTAAACATCAATTTATCAGCATATGATTGAATTCAAGATATTATGAACAATGTCATTCAACAACACATAACCATAGTTACATAGTACACAAGAATTTTACATGGAAACCCAAATGGGAGAAAACCACTTAATTCTTTTTTATATATCAAAATATTACATTCATAGGAAGCACCAACTTCCAAAATTATCCAGTGCAAACTGGAAGGAGGCACCAACCCATTGTTTACATGCTCCAACCTAAAGGAAGCTACAACTCCCTGAATTCTCTAGCTTCAACTGGAAGGAGGCTCCAACTCCCTAGTTTCATGAGCACCAACTCAAAGGAACCTACAAATATCTGTATTCTCCAACACCAACTGAAAGGAGGCTTCAATCCCCTTTCATTTCCCATTCCTACCTCTCTGAAATATAAATGGAGACTCAACGTGTCACTGATAATCAACCTGTCATGACCAGTGATAATAAACCTATCATTGTAACTGTCACTGATATTGATACATCATCATCATCAAAACCAAATCCATTCACATATACCATATGCCAAAATCACCAAGAACATCTCTCATAAAATATGCCCAAAATCACCAAGATATTCCTCAAATCATGTACCAAGCATGTGTTAGAATATAGAAGATTGTGCTTGTTTTACCATTGATGATACCCTCGTCACCCAACCACTGGCCGAAGCCACCCTCCGAGCACCTTGACCTTGACTGAGAAGAGAATCCTGGTAGCAATCCAATAGCCAAGAGAGGCTAATGCACCAAGCAAGAGAATAGAAACTAAGTTGAACA
>SNQJ01S0033227.1:69252-82221 GCA_010110895.2 Picea sitchensis
TTCATCATTTCTATCTTCTGAGAAAGTCAATAGGTGCGTTGAGTTAGGGTGCATCTGGATATCTTCTCCTTGAGCGAGATGCTCCATCACAAGGTGTCGGATCTGAGAATTAGATTTTCTGCAACTTCTACTGCTAGTTACCCTAGCTGCAGTTCTTTGGAAGCTGCTCCTACTAGTAACCCTAGCAAAAGTTCCTCAATGAGCTCAATACTTAGCGGTTATGTTTCCTTCCAGTGTTTTAGGCTGACTGAAGGGGTGTGGGCCCATAACCTGTTAGAATATAGAATATTGTGCTTGTTTTACCATTGACGATACCCTCGTCACCCAACCACTAGCCAAAGACACCCTCCGAGCACCTTGACCTTGACTGAGAAGAGAATCCTGGTAGCAATCCAATAGCCAAGAGAGGCTAATGCACCAAGCAAGAGAATAGAAACTAAGTTGAACATATTATCCCACCCAGAAGCTAGCGCACCACTTTCCCAGCTCTCCCAGAAAACTTGTGCACAAAACTGTTGTTGCCTGCAACTGCCTGCGCAGATTTAGCTCTCACTGCAACTGCTGAGATATGAAATAATGAAACTGGCACCCTGTATTTATAGTGGATTGGCCAGGCTAACTGGGGCCGACTTCTCCTTTTGGGTATCAATAAATTCATATTAAATGTATTTGTTCAGCCAACAACTTGTCTAGGGTTTCCTTCAATTCTTTGCTTCCTTCCGGAGGATTCTAGTCTCGTCATAGGTCACAATAGAGGTTCATACCTCCCAAAGCTACCATAATATTAACAGCGTGTACCAAAATATGCCTCAATCATGTGCCATAACATCCATGATAAACCATAAAACATGTACCAGAAATATACCTCAAATCATATTCCCAAAATCACCAACATATGTCTTTATCCATGTGCCAAAGACTCTCCAATAAATGCCTCAAGCATATACCATAACATCAAGATATAACCCTCAAAACTTATATAAAGACACACCTTTAATCATATAACAACCTGGTGCGTATAATCACAGAAAAACAAACCTTCCTCAACTTCAAAATTAAGAGAATGGTGCCTTTTTCAAAACTTTTCCACTGATCCGATATTCATACATTGTCAACCCATGGACATAGGCATTCTACTTCACTGTAAACCATGTACATCTACACTCTACTCCACTGCAACCTGAAGATAACCTCATAAATCTAGTTCAGTCACTTATGTACTCCTTGCTCTCTTCGACCTCCTTTCTCCTAGGCCATATTTTCTTTGTTGAGATCCCCAATCCTCCTAGCACAAGTGCAGACCCACTTATGTTAGCTCCATGCCACAAATGCACACTTTCTTGGATGAAAAAATGGCAAGTTATTGATGTTTATTTATACTTTTCGAAGTGCCTCCTTTAATTGACTTTAGGGTCGACTTGTAACTTCTTGTTACAACAACTTTTTCTCCTTTAATTTATTTGGGCCCGACTTGTAACTTTTTTTACCTTAAATTCAAGGCTTCTTGACCATACTTTGGGGCTTCAACTTTAAGAGAGTATAGCTTCTCAACCATGAGGAACCACATGGTGTACTACCTACCATCATAAATGACATGACGAGGACTATCCATCTATGAGGGTTTTGCATGCAGTTATGATGTCCTTCATACTCTTTTTCTCCACTCAAATTTGGGATTCATAACCACACCTCAGAGGCTTCCTAACCATATTATCATGGTTTTTTGTAGGCTTCTTCAAAGCATATTCCTGTGAGATCCATGCTTAAATCTATGCCATAAGAGGAGCACTTTGGAGACTTCTTCAAATTCGCCCATTACTTCTATAGGCTTCTAGACTTCTTCTAGAGTTGACATCAATGACAACTAATTTTCCAACAATATACCCCTTTGGCATTGATTTCAACACTCATGATCCCCCTGTGACCAATTCTCCCTAATCTTCATGCATGCTCCCCCTTTCTTCATGCTTTTTATCTTTCTCTCCCCCCTTTGACATCAATGGAAAAGGATAACTCCCCCTGACGATTTCTCACATTTTTTGTCTTCTTTGCAACATGTTGAGTAGATTATTGTGGGGAAGAAAATACTCCTAGTTTTTGTCGAAGATATTCACAATTATTTCTTGGGAGATGTTTGGTGAAGATATATGCAATCTATTATTTTGTCCCTATGTACTCTAACTTGATATTATTTTATGTAACTTGTTCTCACATAAAGTGAAACTTAATAAAAATGTGTTTAGTCTTGGAATGCATCACTAGATTCTTGGAGATATTATAGCACTGGTATTGTCACATAATATTGAGATGGTCTCATTATATTTTACTTGTATGTCTTGTAGGGTTTGCTTCATCCAGAGGACCTGAGTACAACATGTTGTTGCTTCAATATATTTTTCTTTTGCAATAGACAATGATACTCAGGATTGTTTCTTACTTAACCATGATACCATACAATCACCCAAGTAGAAGGTTGGTCCAATAGTACTTCTTCTATCATCAATGCTTCCTTCCCAATATGCATGTGTGTAGGTTTTCATAGTTATATCATTCCCTTTTGGATACCACAATCCAAACTCTATTTTTCCTTTAAGATATCTGAATATTTTCTTTACTGCTAGAACATGAGTTTCCTTCGGTGCTACTTGAAATCTTGCAATCTATCCAACTGCTTACATCACATATAGTCTTAAGGATTTCACATAGAGTAGGATGCCAATCATTTATATATAGAGTCTCTGATATCCTTCCTTAGATTCATCACATTTGATCAACTTGCAAACAATCACCTAGTCGTACTTATGGGTTTTCAATCTTCCATTTCAAACTTCTTTAATATCTCTTTGATGTACTTGGTTTGATAAATGAAAATACATTTATCTAGCTGAGATATCTAGAGTCCCAAAAATAAATTCAAATCACCAAGCAGGGACATTTCAAATTCATTATGTATGTATTTGGAAAATTTCTTACTCATCCCGTCATCGTCACTTTCAAAGATGATGTCACCCACATACACTTCAATAATAAGCATGTTGTCCCGATCCACTTTTATGTAGAGATTGATATCTTCATTTCCCTCTCTGAATCATTATTCTTGTAAGTACTTGTTGAGTCTTGAATATCATGATCTAGGGGTTTGCTTGAGTCCATACAAATATTTCTTTAATATGCAAACAAAATATTCCATTTTTTATAGTAGGAACCCTTTTGGTTGTTCTATGTAGACCTACTCTTCTAATTATCCATTTAGAAATGATGATTTCACATCCATATGATACACTCTCATCCCTTTGGAACATGCATAGGCCAAGATCATTATGTGTTCTTCCATTATGGCAATAGGACCAAAACTTTCTTCAAAATCTACTCCTCGAACTTCAGCATATCCTTTGCATACTAGTCTTTTCGTGTTTTTGGTTACCTATCCATCTTCATTTACTTTGTTTATGAGCACTCATTTTGTAACAATCACATTTTTGTCCTTAGGTATTGGAACCAGTTCCCATGCCTCATTCTTCTCTATTTGATCCAGTTCTTCTTCGATGGCCTTGATCCAATTTTCATCATTACCGACTTCCTCAAAGTTGTTGGGTTCAATTGTGGATAGTAGTGTTAGGTGTCTCTGTTTTGGTGTACGTACATGTTTACTTCCTTTGGTTTCTATTCCTGCATTTTTATCTCAATAATTTGTTCTAGTGGATGATTCTTTTGAACCCGACAATTAGGTATCTTGGAAGGTATCTGAAAATATTGCTGGTCATTTTCTTCTTATTCTGTTTCTGGATGTTTCTCTTGTTGTTTTTGTTGTTATACCTCTTCTTTTGCTTCCTGTTTTTTTAAATTCCTTCTTTCTTCTCTAGTATTCAACACATTTCTTTCATCAATATTTATATTTATGCTTTCCACTATTCTATTGAGTCTTAGTTTGTAACATTTGTATGCATTACCTTTTCCTGAGTATCCAACCAGTATGCCTTTATCAACTCGAGAGTCAAATTTTTCAATCTCGTTATGTTAGGATCTTATCCTAACCCCTATTCATGGGTCATTACTTAGTAGGATATGTTTTCTATGTAATAAAGGCCGACATTAGTTAATAAGGCCTAATAAATAAAGGAGAATAATTCAATGTAAGAATACCTAATAGAAGCTTCCACTTCTAGAAAGATCTTCCTCTAGAAGTTTCCTTAGAAGGTAGAATTGGTATAAATAAAAGTAGGTGGTATTGGATATTTTTGTCTTGGATATTATTTTAATATAGATATTCTCTTCTAGATGTTTCCCCCTCGAAGAGGCAAGTGAACATTGTTATATTTAATAAAAGTGTTTTTTCTGGTGTTATTCTGGTATTGTTCTAGTTATAATCTTGTTGTTCCATAACTCCTTGATCAATATTTATGTTCAGTATATTATTATTCATCTGCTATATTTCAAGTGGTATCAGAGCTCCTTCCTAGGTAGAACTTGTGGGGAATTGTTTTCAAGGTAGAGACGTATTCTAACCTCTTTAATCTACAAAGATCTATTATTCTGCACATAAATCCACGGTCGGGGAATCATACATGCATGAACTACAAGTGGTACTTAAGCGCAGATTGTTGGCCACCCTTGTAACCCCTATTGCTACCCCTTCGAGTGGTAGCGCATCAGATATCACATGTATACAGATCAACCTAGATATATTGAAGCCCTTTGTAGATAAATCGATCAACTGCATGTTTTCTATAGTTTCATCGAGAACAACACTCGGGAAGATACTCTCTAGTACCTGAGTAATCAATTAGTAAGATTAAAGGTACGGTCTATCCTCCTTAGATGGTGCCCTAAGATATTGGGGCGAGTACTAATGTTCGACCCTGCACGTATATAATATAGCTATAACACAGGGAAAACCCTTTCATGTAGACACCCTGCAAACCCTAACCCTTGGGAAAGAAACAACTAATCTATTATGGTGCAACTTGGCCCCTGCTAAATTTTTCGTTGCAGAAACACTCCCTGTTGACATTTTTTGTTATTGAGAATTTGGAAATTTCTCCACTGTAGAAGTATTCAAGGAGTATAACTCCACGGGAGTTAAAAAAAATAAAAAAAGTCTGAGGCCTAGCCACACCCTTATTTGTGACCTAATCCATTGGATTCCTCTTCATTATGATCGTAGTGGTACCCTTCACTTTTAATCTTTTTTTTTCCCCTACAGACCTAACCCTTTCTAGAACACCATTATTTGAGATCTATCCCATTGGATTCCTCTCTTTGTCCTGATCACCCTAGTACCGATTGATTTTTTTGGCCCATATCTTCGTCCTGACACCTCACCTGCTACCCAATCCTCCACCATTCCTACCACCCGCTCTCGAAGCCACAAATACATGGACTCTAGGACATCATTTCTAGAGGAGAAACTTACTGCTATGCACATTGAGTTCCAAGCTTCCACAACCTAGCAAAACAAGACTACGATGCAAATCCTCAAGGGTAAGCATGTTGAGCACAACCCCACTGACCCACAGTCTTCCCAGTATGAGCATCCTCAGTCGCCCCACTCCCCTTTGGGTTTTACACACTCTTGGAATTAGGTTCCCAAAGTTGGCATGCATAAATTTTATGGATCCAACCTAGCTGGGTGGGTCTCTCAAATGGAACAATACTTATCCCTCTATGATATTAGGGATGATGAGACCAAAATCCATGTAGGGGTTCTATACATGGATCAAGAATGATGGAAGTGGTGGAAGTGGCATAAGAAATTTTATCCCATACTCCCCACTTGGAACACGTTCACCAAATTCGTTTGGGCTCGTTTTGATCAAAAATCTCATTTTTTGGGACAAATCACTAAGTTGCGCCAAAAGGGATCAATATCAGACTTCATCACAATGTTTGAACAATTGAATATTAGAACTGAAGGCTTATATGATGAATTTTACCTTGAATGTTTTATCAGTGGCTTAAAGGAAGCCACCAGGGCTCATGTGAGCATGCATCATCCTATTACTTGGTTACAGGCATGCTAATTAGTACGGGAAGTAGAGACCATCCTTCAGGATCCACCCCCTAAGGATACATTTACCAACCTTCCTCACCCCGGGGCTCACCCAGCTCTGACACAAACCTTGAAGGTCCAAAATGTCTCTCCCACAGAAATGGTGAAGTGTCAGAAGAAAGGAATTTGCTATTATTGTGATGAAAAGTACTTGTTGGGAAATAAATGTTGGGAACAAAATTTATTCCATATTGATGCATCAACTTCCTCTTCCCATGAATACATACCATCAGATGAGACTCCTAACCCAGAGGATGCTCAAACCAGTGTTCACGCAGAAGATTTCATTGCAAACCCTGTGGAACTGGAGGAACCTATCATATCTCTGCATGACCTATCAGGTATTTTGGCTCCATAGACATTGAATATCAAGGGCTACATAAAACATAGGCTGGTTGTGGTGTTTATTTATAGTGGTAGAACCCATAATTTCATCCACTGCAGGATTGCTAAGGAGACCCATTATTTTGTTTGCCCATTTTCTAATTTTCAAATCCTCATTTCTAATGGTGGTATGATGAAGTGTGGGAGTCGTTGTGAGAATGTCAAAATCCAAATGGGTAATTATCATATGAAAACCCACATGTTATCTATTTCCATGGGTGGTTGTGATATTGTCTTGGGCATGGAATGGCTTCGCACTCTAGGACAAATCACTATGGATTATCAAGAATTATATATGAGCTTCCACCATGAGGCTCACACATATACCCTCTGAGGTCTTTACATGGGCTCCCATGAAATCATCAGCTCTCATAGGATGGAAACAATGTTGAATAAATGCCACCATGGGGTGATTTCTCAATTCCATGCCTCTCTAGTAGTTCCTCCTAGCCTAAAATTAATATTGGAAAAGTCCCCAAGGTATTTGAGGTTCCCACAACCTTACCTCCCTCTAGGGGTGATCATGATCATAGAATCCCTCTCCTTCCTCGAAGTCAACCCCCCAATGTGCATCCCTGCTGGTACCCATTTCCTCAAAAAAATGAAATATAAAAAATGGTACAATAATCACTGGAGGTGGGGATAATTTTCCCTAGTACCAACCCATACTCTTCCCCCGTGGTGATGGTATTAAATAAATAAGGTACTTGGTGGATGCGTCCTGACTTTTGGGCCTTGAATAAAATGACTATCAAAGATAATTTATCCATTCTTGTCATTGATGATCTGTTAAATGAACTCCAGGGTGCTTATCTCTTCACCAAATTAGACCTTCACTCTGGTTATCACCAGATCTGGATGAAGGAGGAAGATATTCCAAAGACTGCTTTTAGAACTCATGAAGGAAATTATGAATTTTTGGTCATGCCTTTTGGCCTTTGCAATTCCCCATCCACCTTCCAAAATCTCATGAATAAAACATTGAAATCTTACCTTAAAAATTMYGTCCTGGTTTTCTTTGATGACATTCTCATTTACATCCGCACTTGGGATAACCATCGTTTCCATGTGGAAAAATTCCTTCACTTTCTCCAAAACCACCAATTGTTTTTCAAAAATCCCAAATGTTCCTTTGGAGCTAGCGAAGTGGAATACTTGGCACACATTGTGGGTAGAGAAGGGGTAAAAGTGCACCCAAAATGATACAAGCTATGCAGGAGTGGCCACGACCCATGACCTTAAAGTTCCTAAGAGGTTTCCTATGTCTCATGGGATATTACAGGAACTTTGTACACCATTATGGAAAATTTGCTAAGCCCTTGAATGACCTTCTGAAGAAAAATACATTTCATTGGATACCTCTTGCCAAACAAGCTTTCACAAATTTAAAGTGGTCCATGTGAACTACTCTTTTCCTAGCATCTTATGACTTCAAAAAAAACTTTGTGGTAAAATCAGATGCTTCTAGCACTAGCATGGGCATAATGCTCACACAATATGGTAGATCGATGGCCTTTACTAGCTAAGCATTGAGGGGCCATAGTTTGGGAAGATCTATGTATGAAAAAGAAATGATGGCCATTCTTCATGCAGTGCACACCTAAAGGCCATATCTTTTGGGTCATCATTTTCAGATCAAAATAGATCGCCATAGTCTAGAGTATGTTTTGGAGCAGTGGTTATCCTCCCCAGAACAAAACAAGTGGATGAACAAAATGTTGGGTTATGATTATGAAATCATATGTAAAAGGGGAAAATACAATATAGTAGTTTATGCATTTCCAAGACAACATGAGGAGGATGACTCCCTCTTTGCCTTATCCTTACCGCTTTGTGATTAGATTTAAGAAGTAAGACAAGAGTGGCTAACACACCTGACTATGTCCATGTTAATTCAACAGATTCAAGAGTACCCTAATCCTCCCATCAGCGACACTTGGAAAGACAATATTCTAATATATAAAGATTGCCTAGTTCTATCACCCTCTTCAACACTCAATCCAAGGCTCTTAAATGAGTTACACTCATCGGCTATTGCAGTTCACTCGGGCTTCCAAAAGACCTATGCCCGTGTCTGTCATTTTTTTTCTAGGAAGGAATGAAGAAGGATATCCGTCAATTTTTCACTGAATGTGAGGTGTACCAATGTAATAAAGGGTAAACCATCAAGCCTCTAGAAGCTCTCCAACCCCTACCCATTGCAGCATCTGTGTGGACCAACATCTCCATGGAATTTATAGTGGGATTACAGAAAACTAGGAACAAGTCTGTCACCATGGTGGTGATTGATCACCTCTCCAAGTATGCTCATTTTTGTGCATTACTCCATCCTTTCACACTGACACTAGTAGCACAAGTTTTCTTAGACCAAATTTTCAAGTTACATGGAATGTCCACCTCTATTGTATCTGATCATGACCCAACT
Source organism: Picea sitchensis (assembly GCA_010110895.2). Taxonomy (NCBI): domain Eukaryota; kingdom Viridiplantae; phylum Streptophyta; class Pinopsida; order Pinales; family Pinaceae; genus Picea; species Picea sitchensis. The sequence continues at coordinate 78,111 of SNQJ01S0033227.1, forward strand.
TTCACCGACACATTTTGGCAAGAGTTGTTTAAATTACAGGGCACCCAACTAAACATGAGCACCACCTATAATCCTCAATTTGACAAACAAACAGAAGTGGTCAAAAAATATTTGGAAACCTACTCGAGGTGTTTTTCTTTAGAAAAACAACACCGGTGGTTGCAATGGATTCCACTGGAAGAATGGTGGTACAATACTTCATATCGTACAGACACTAAAATGACCCCATATCAAGCATTTTATGGCCAATGACCACCTACAATCACTACCTATCTTCCAGACACATCAAAGGTCCAATCTATTGATACATTGTTACAAGGCCAAACAACCACCCTAACGGATCTAAAGGATAACCTCCACATGGCCCAAAATCGCATGAAGAAACAAGCAAACCAATATCGTTCAGAAAGGGTTTTTCAGGAAGGTGATCAGGTGTTTCTCCAGCTCCAACCTTACAAAAAAACATCTCTCAAAGCTGAGGGGAATCTCAAGTTTCCCCCCAAGTTTTATGGGCCCTACCATATCATCATGTGTATTGGTTCAGTGGCATACAAATTCACACTTCTAGCCACTTCCAAGATCCATAAAATATTCCATGTTTCCTATTTGAATAAAGTGGTGGGACAAAACTGCAGGGTCCAAACCATCCTTCCGGAATTAGATGAAAAATGATATCCTTGGCTCCAACCAGAAGAAGTCCTCAATACATGTAAACATCAGTTTTGTGGTCGAGTTATCAAGGAAGTGTTGATCAAGTGGAAGGACACAACACCAGAGGGTGCAACTTGGGAACCGATCGCAGGGCATGTTAGGATCCGATCCTAACCCCTCTTCATGGTTCATTAGTTAGTAGTATATGTTTTCTATGTAATAAAGTCTGACATTAGTTAATAAGGCCTAATAAATAAAAGAGAATAAGTCAATGTAAGGAGACCTAATAGAAGCTTTCGCTTCTAGAAATATATTCCTCCAGAAGTTTCCTTAGAAGGTAGAATTGGTATAAATAAGAGTAGAAGGTATTGGATTTTTTTTATTGGATATTATTGTAATAGAGCTCTTCTCTGATGGAGTTTTCCCCCTTGAAGAGGAAAGTGAACATTGCTATCTTTAATAAAGGTGTTATTTCTGGTGTTATTCTGGTATTGTTCTAGCTATAATCTTGTTGTTCCATAACTTCTTTCTAAATATTTATGTTCTRCATATTATTATTCATGTGGTATATTGCACATTATCTTATCTTTTTATGTAGCATGTGCTTCCAAACACTCTAAAGTGTGTGGCATTTTCCGGTCTTCCCTTTCATAGCTCATATGGATTCTTGTCACGGTTACTTCTAAGCATTTCTTTCTTCAACATATGAAAGGTTGTATGTACAACTTGTACACAAAAGACATTACTCAACTTGGAATCTTTCAACATGGTTCTGGCCATCTCCTTTACAATTCTATTCTTCCTTTCAACAACTCTATTTTGTTGAGGTGTCCTAGCTATTGAGAATTGTCTTTTTATCCCATGATATTCACAAAAGTCCATGATTTATTTTGATGTGAAATCACCTCCATTGTATGACCCCAACAACTTGATTTTCAAAGTAGTCTCATTTTAAACCATCTCTTTGAATATCCTACAACATTTTAATGCCTCTGATTTTTTCTTCAGAAAGAATATTGTAGTCATTCTTGTAAAATCATCAATAAGTAGCATGAAGTATTTTTCTTCATTCATCTCTTTTGTTCTCATAGGTCCACATAGATCAGTGTGTACACTATCCAATGGTTTAGTTGGAAATCATTCATTTGTTATGAACTCAATTCTTGTTTGCTTTCCATGTAGACAGTGCTTACAAATAATATTGGTTGGCTTTAAAATTTTAGGCATTTCTCTTATCGCTTCCTTTCTGTTGATTTTCATAAGATTGTCAAAGTTCATATGAACCATTCTTTTGTTCCAGAGCCAAATTTCATTTTCCCTTCCCATGCAACATATTTCCTTTCCAATCTCATTTAAGATGTATACATTGTTTGGACTAGTGCTTATTATTGTCACCACCAACTTTCCTGATCTTTCTTTACTTATTTCACATTTCTTTGAGTCAAATAGAAATGTATGCCCTTGGTCTCATATTTGACTCATACTTAGTAGATTATACTTCATATTTTCTACAAGTAGGACATTTTATTCCATGGAATATTTAATTCCAAGCTTGATTGTGGCTTTTCCTAAACTTTTGGTTGAGTTATCATTGCTAAATGAAACCGATCCATATATTTCTTTATTTAGGGTTACAAACTTTCCCTTGTCACTTGTCATATGCTTTGAACAACCACTGTCAACGTACCAATCAATTTTTTCTTCTTTGGGCTTGTAGAGAAATGAAACATTCTTCAATGTTTAGTTTATCTTGCTTCATTTTCCATATCCTTGATGGTTCTTTTACATCACTCTTGAGATCCTTCTTTGGTTCATTTGGAGGAACAATCAATCTACAATATTTGATGGTTCTTTTACATGATTGTTGAACTCATGCTTTGGTTACTTTGGAGGAACAATCAATCTACAATATTTGTCCATGTGTCCAAAATTGTTGCATTTATAAAAATTCTACTTCATTCTTTAATGAGCCAAAACTGTTATATTTTATGTTGTACATTCCATGAGGCTTTCTGAGATGATTAATTCTAAAGTAGCCTTCATAGTTGCTTATGTTCTTATCATAGGATCTATAATTTATATCCGTGTTCCCAAAATTGTTACAGGAATAACATAAACCAATAAAAAAAGTTTAGTAACTGAGTGTGGGGGATCTTCTAAATGGTGTTTCTTTTATGTAATCTTCCTCTTGAGTTATTTCCAATGCTAGTTGTTGGTTCTGAGTTCTGAGTTCTGGATCTTCTAGATGGTGCAGTTCTTATGTAATATTCTTCTCGATTTATTTCTATTTCTTGAATGTTTTCCTTTGAAGGCTTGTATTATTCCTTCTTGATGGGACCTCTGATGACTTATGCATAACTCATTTGTTCTTCTTCCTTTTCTATTTTCATGGAGCTCGAACCCTTCTCAATATGATCTGGATTATTTTCGGCATGAAATGAGAGCAGAGATATAACACATAAATATACATAGATATTACAAGAGAGCCAATAATATAATAGATATATATCGGATATATAGCAAAAAGCACAAATATACAGTAATACACAATTTCTATTAATGAGCAAAATGTACAAAACTGTAGAAATACAGAGTGAAAGACTCGTTAGAATTGTGGCAACTTATCTCTAAGAAGACGTCTTTTGACTCGTTGTGAACAGACGTAGGTGACATCTTTTGATTCGAGTTTTCATATTTGGAAAGTAGTTCTAGGCCCTTGCTGGAGTAAGTATTATCTATTGATGGTCAGTTTCCAAATATACAGTTTCTGAAGCTTACCTGACTTTTAATTCATATTCCTCTCCTAACAAGTTGTGCTAGGGTCTCAAATAATGTTCAAGTTTAGAGCACGGGGGAACAAATTGAGAGCCTCCTTCTCACGTTTTTGTAGATAATATCCTCTAAATGCTACGAACTTTGAAGTTCATTTATTTTTATTTTTGTAGGATAGCTATGAAGTTTTATAGTGTGTTTACCGAATGCAAGTTATAAAATCTTCATAACAAAATTTGTGAAATATTTCGTTCGAAAAAATAATCACATTCCACAACTATTATATATTTCTTTGTTTTATTACAAGCATTAATTCCATTATCAACAAAACAATCGCTTCTGCCATAATCAATTTCATTGGCACCCCAATTCAAAATACAATAATCTTCGCAAATATTGTAAAAACAGCTGCACCCCAATCAAGAAATCCTCAAAACTCTTCAAACAAAGATTAAAAGTCGGTTTTATTTCATTAAACTTCGGCGGACATAACTAACAAGGAAAAAAACAACAATCGGTCACAGACAACCAACACTAGTTTAGCCTATAAAAGTAACATATGAAAGATAAAGCAAATGCCGGTTCAATTTCAACCTGGCTAGAAATAAAGGCAAGACCTATTTTCTACCCCTTTAAATCTCAAACCCACCACGCAGATGTAAGACAAGATGGAGGGTGGATTCCTTCT
>SNQJ01S0033228.1:28642-60507 GCA_010110895.2 Picea sitchensis
TACAACTTTGTGACCTCCCCTATGGCATAAGGGAATTGTAGGGGTAGAGTAGTGATTGAGGATGAAAATTTTAACATAGGTAGTATCCTTCATTTTTGCATAGAATTCATAGGAAAATGTTGATGCAATGCACATTCCTTTTATAGTTGTGGTGTGTGGCATTGCAGTGAAGGTGTGGCACTTCACTTCCCACTGCTAACAATTTTTCTTAACTAATAACTCATCCCCTTTCCAACAATCCCTCAAGAAATTTACAATGGAGTAGAATACTACTAAAATTTTTCTTTTCCAAATAGAGAGGGGAAGGCGCCAAAGGCTTCAAGAGAAGCAAATTAAATATAGGATGTCAAACTAGGGAATGACATGTACCAAAAACAATGAAATAGATTATTTGTAAAATGTGATAATACAGTAAATTAACAAATTAATCAGCATTCCCATGATTAAAGATATCTAATAAACTTTCTTTCCTAAGTAGTATGATATTAGTTATTTTCCCCCTTGAAATTCATGGTCAATGGATAGATTATTGAAATTGAAAATCATGGTTCATAGACATTTGATTGAAGTTGAAATGTTTTATTAATATTCATATGGCTATTGATTTTGAATTTTTTTATTAACATTCATGGGAGGGAAAACTCTATGGTTTATTGGCCTAATAAAATTATATATGAAAAAACATTTTTTCTCGCATATGACATTTATACTTTACTTTGAAATTCTTAAAAATATTTAATATAATTACTAATGATTTAGTTCTTAGGGTTAGCTCAAGAGGTCATGATCTATATGTGACATCTCTCCCTCAAAATTGGAGAGAGCATGTGTTCGATTATATTGAAGGGATCAAACTTCGTAATCAATAACAATGGTTTACCCCGTTTACTCAAAGGATTTTCTATTACCAACAATTTAGCAAGAAATTATTGGTAAAAAAATTAAGTGGGAAACCCTAAAGGTCTTCTCACATCACAAGGCTACTTCATCGTCAACTCGATCTGATTCCATATTTAAGGGTTATGGTGTAGGCGTGGTGTGTAAACCAACATTATAAAACATTCTCATAAACCACAATGAAGGTGAATCTTATTTCCTAGACATCTATGAATACCTGCAATACAAGATGCATACAAGTGGAGATACCTATATTGTCCTTCAAATAAACATCACATGGTGTTAATATGTCGATGTTTTCCCTTGTAATTCAAAAACTAATCAATTAACAAGGGTGACAAATTGTCAATGCAGTACTTATAGAGGGATGAAAAGACTTTGGGAGTGGTAATTGCAATGCAATCCATATTTAATAATAAATTAGCATCAATAATACACCAGATTGAACATAATATTGTAACGTAACCAACTCCCTTATTAGTCCACATTACTACAAAAATGACTTAGAATAACTCTGATACCAATCTACGATACATGCGTGCAACATTTCATACAAACTCATGCAACTAACAACAACTTTTAAATTCGTGAATGCAATTATTAAAGCATACACAACAACATTCAAACATCAAAATATAGAACAAAACACAACAATTATATAGATCATTAAACAATAATTAAACACGGTGACCAAATCACTTATATTTATAATGAAGTGTCACCAATTGTCTACATACAAAGGATATTCTTCCCAATTGTAGGATCTATTGTTCCATTTCTCTCAACAGTGGGCCACCCCAAGCTAGGGCTACGACTCCACAAGGAGGTTGTGTCTCTCATGGTTGGCCAATATCCTCACATGGAACAATACCCATATTTCTAACTCCAACAATAATTTCAATCCACCAACTCTCTTTCCCCTCAACCTGCACAACCCAAGGAATGATATCCCCTTCTCTACCATGCAATCCCTCAGGCTATCCCACTTCCCTCGAGGGATCCAACACAAGGTTGATCAGGAAATATCACCACTAGGGACTCCATGAATTCTCATATATTCCAAGAGTGCGCATATCATCCTTCTCAAGGATCTTGTGATATTTCCTTAGTAGGAAATGAACTTACATGCACATAACCTACATTACGGTCACACAACCTTCACTTCCAACATAGAGCTCAACCCAATAGAGTTTTTTTTCCATACACAACATGGCTTGTGCTCTTTTCTAGCACCAAGCTCTCTTCTCATTGTCCCAAAATATGCTTGTAAAAAATGGGCCTCTCTCTCCTACTCAAAATTATTTTTCTTCTTCCTCCATGTTTACTTAACTCTCACTCTTCCCCCAAGGATAATTACACTCAACCCATGTTGTCAGAACTAGATGAGTTGGCTCTCCCACCAACCTATTACATGGGATCAATGATTAAGTGTTTAATAAGTCAAAGGAGGATTAGATGGTAATGACACATTAACTTAGAAAAACGATATGGGATTTCCCTTGGATCCCCTTTAGCCCCCTCTATTTTGTAATCATAGCTCCCCCAACATTACCATACCCCTCATTTCGCAACCAACAATGTATTTTTATTAATCAGTGTATGTACATATTACAATGCTAGGATCTTTGGCCTCTAATTAGTATGAGCTCTCCGACCCAAAACATTATTGGCTCACCAACCTATATCATATTTGCACAATTACATTACAATTCACTGGGATTAAAACTTGGGATGTTACACATATGTTCTAATACTATTGTTGTTACTTCATATAACACAAGCATAAGTGGAAGGAGACCCCAATTCTTGGTTATAATTCTAAATATTTGTTAAGCATGCAACATTACTGGGTCGTTTCATACACTTTTGTAGAACTAAGTATGGCTTGTTTTTTCATTTTAATGATTATTACCTTCCATCACTAAAATATTCCTTGCAATGTTTCTCTTATTGGGCAATCATTTATCAAATGTAAGTATTCTAAAATGACATTTCCTTGTCATAAATTTAAGGTGGATTTGTCATTACCCATGTAGTTGCATGGAAATCCTTTCGATTGCTTGAATTGTAAACTTGTATATGATTGTGATTTGTGTTTTTTAAGCTCTACAGTAAAAGCCAATTTTTACACTTTCCACTTCAAATTATATGGTATAGGATTTATATGTGTGAATAATTTTCTTCCATTTTTCGCAAGCCATATGACAGGGCAACCATCAAATTCAGAGGTGTAGATGTTGATATAAATTTTAACATTGATAATTATGACGAGGATATGAAGTAGGTGAAGAAAGAATGTTTCCATTGTGCAAGTATTATTTTCTACTAGGGTTAAATATTTTTCATTGAATAAATATGTTTATTGTGATCCACATATGAGTAAACTAACAAAAGAAGATCTTATTTATGTCCTTACTCGTTAAAGTACTATATTTCCTAGAGGAATGATCCAGATTATTTTCGACATGAAATGAAAGCGGAGATATAACACATAAATATACATAGATATTGAAAGAGAGACAATTATATAAAAAATATATATCGTATATATAACAAGAGACACAGATATACAGTAACACGCAATTTCTATTAATGAGCAAAATGTAAAAAACTATAGAAATACAAAGTGAAAGACTCGCTAGAATGGTGGCAACTTATCTATAAGAAGAGATGTGACGGCTACTCTCATTCGCAAGATGATTATTAAAATGAGGATCTAAAGGCATTTTTAACATAAAGAAAATACAAAACCCTAACCCCAGAAGATGAAAAGCAAAGAGTTTTGTGGAGCCCGTTTTGGCTAGATTGGTGTATCAACTTCCCGGGGGTGTAACTTTGGCATACAATTTTTGTTTGGGGCGAACGATAGCTCATTGGAAAGGTATAGTCAAGGAGATTCATTTTGGGGGAATGATAAGAGCTCTCAGGTATCATTGAGGTGCTCGATCCAGAAAAAAACTTTATTTAGGCCCTCAAAATGGCCCCTGAAGTTTAGGAACCAAAAAATTGTTAAAAATAGTAAATTGACATAAGACTGTTTTGAGCCAATTGGAATAGGTGGGTGGCCACCGATATCCACCTGGATCAATTCTCCCTCCTTAGGAAGAAATGGTCTCTATTACGTTGAGTGCCCGGGGGAGAGGGAAAAGTGTTTGTTGAATCTGCATCTTGATGAGCTGCTTACCTTGCTGGAGAAGTTGCGTTGCTTAGCTTATTGAAGGTTGTCACAAACCTGTTGCTGGAAGGGTTGGAAATTTTTATCCAGACTGGCTACATGAGATGATTGTGTGAAGAAGTAATCCTTACACTTTTCTTCAATATTTTCGACCTACTTCTACTGGACAGAAGGTGCTTGGACTGAGGCTGCAGTGGTGTTCTTTTGTTCATCTTTTGAACATATTGTGAAGAAGCTAAATTTTGTAGTATGAGATACTACCTTGCGGCACCGTTTAGGTTGGATAGTAGTTGGAAATACCTCTGTTATCCTATAGAGATGACCCCCCAGAGTAGCAATGACACTACGGGGTCAAGACTCATAAATATCATGGCGCTTCCACATATATGGTTGGCTCAAGAAAACATCACATACATCCAATGGGGAAACATCACATAATACCTCATTCTTGAAGGGATGGATGTCATATGACAATTGACACTAATGGATGACATGGAGATCGCATCCCTGGCGAAGCCACTCGATGTTGTATGGTTGCGGGTGTGGTCTTGTCGACAATCCCAATTGTTTAACGACCTCTGTTGAGATGAGGTTCTTCTGGATTCCACTATCAACAATGAAATGCAATGGGGTCTCCTTCACCCACATCTGTGAATGGAAGAGGCACTCCCCATCTTCAGAATCTGTTGGTTCTTCTAGTTGAATTATTGTGGTCACGACAGTAGCAGTGGGGTTTGCGTCGATGATCTGTCTTCTACCAATATTTTCTGAATCAGATTCTGAATCAAGGTTCAACTCCTTGTCTTTTATCTCAGCCACCAATGACTTTTTTGAGCGACATTCATCGGTGTTGTTCCATGGGATTTTGTGGAAATCACACCATTTTCCAGTTTCCTTCTTTGTCTTCCTGTGACTCTTCTTTTCCTGTGGCTTGGATGGGTTTTCAGGAGGATGTTTGTTAGGGTCGCCTTTATCATACTTTGGTTGTTGCGGATTTGCAGACTCGAACTCCTTTTTTTGTTGGTGCTTAAATTTCTGCTCGATTTTAACATCATATTGATAAGCAACACCCAGTGATGAGATTTCCATAAAATCCATTTCAGTTTGGATGTATCTGTGTAGAGCCCCACGGTATTTCAGAACCAAATGTCACTTGGATTATTTGATACCTAGATTGGTGCGAAATGTATGGAAGGTATTAGTGAACTCTGACAGTGCTTGGCCCCCCTCTTAACATGGTGTGGTCCATCTCATGTACTAGTCATCATAGTTTCCAACATGGTAATATTGTTCCTTGACCGCATCCACGAAACAATCCCAAGTGGGCTCGGCCCCATATATTCTAGACTCCTCTGTGGAACTTTTCTCCTAGTAATTTTCCCACCAATGTTTGACATGGGGGAGATCCTTAAGGAGTGCGAAGGTGATATTTTCCCTGTTGGAGAAATTATGAACAAAGAGATAACCTTCTAGTAGATTCAACCTTTTTTTAGGGCATCTGCATCTATCTGTCCTTCAAATTCAAGAATATAAAAATTAACTTGTACCTTGAAAGGCGAGGTGCCTCCAAAGTGGTCGCTTGATGAAGACGCGCATGTTTTTATCGATAGGCATTGAAGGATGTGGGAAAAATTCTCCATCATTTCATCCCTCTGTCGTGTGAGACCATGCTCAAGCAACAGATTAATAGAGTCTTCTGCTCCATCGTTTTTATTTTCTTCTGCCATGGAGGGTTTCTTAGGTGTGCGAGAGCGATTTTAATCAAGAGACAAGATCAGGACCCAACTTTCTATACTTGGACCTCGTCAGGGACATGCACTGAAAAACGATCAAGAGCAGCTTGCTCTGATACCACTGATCCATATTATTTTTGGCATGAAATGAGAGAGGAGATATAACAAAGAAATATATAGAGATATTGCAAGAGAGCCAATACTATAATAGAGATATATCGGATATATAACAAGAGACACAGATATATAGTAATACACAGCTACTATTAATGAGCGAAATGTACAAAACTGTAGAAATATAGAGTGAAATACTCGCTAGAATGGTGGTAGCTTATCTTTGAGAAGAGATGTGATGGCTACTCACATTCACAATAAGATGATTATTACAATGAGGCTCTAAATGCATTTTTAACATAAATAAAATCCAAAACCTTAACCCCGGAAGATGAAAAGCCAACAATTTTGTGGACCCTGCTTTGGGTAGTGTGGTGTATCAAATTCTCGGGGGCGTAACTTTAGCATACGATCTTGGTTTGGTTCGCACGATAGATCGTTGGAAAGGCATCATCGAGGAGATTCATTTTGGGGGCTCAATCAAATCCTTTGGTTTTCATTTAGGTGATATATCCCAAAAAAACTTTATTTAGGCCCTCAAAATGGCCCCGAAAGTTTAGGAACCGAAAAACTGCTAAAAATAGTAAATTTCCAGAAGACTGTTTTGAGCCAGTTGGAATAGGTGGGTGGCCACCGATATCCACCTGGATCAAGGAAGTTCAAATTTTAGTGTGACCTTGCACAAATGTGGTAGAAGGGAAGCTAGATTGGGACAATTTATTGGGGAAAATTAAAATGGTGGCAATTAGCACGTGCAACAATGGTAAGTGTTCTCATTGTTTAATTCAAAGAGAAATTTGATTCATGGCACGTCTTCCATATTAGAAGCAATTTCACAAGAAATTTTGATATAGCTAATTGAGCAAAGAGAGAATTCAGTATAAAAATAGTACCCACCTTTCATTCCAACCTGTACAGAAGAAATGATTCACTCAAAACCATAAGCAAATCCACATTTACATGTAGTGGGAGGAATTAGTGGGAAAAACAAGATCTTTTCATGTATCAACAAATCTTGTCCCACTAGGAAAATGGCACGGGGTATTTCTACAGGGGTGGATTTGGTAAAAATACACCTCCATATATTCTAATTTAGACCCTCCACGTGGTGTTGACATTGAGTTGGAAAGTCGAATAGGAAGCGGTTTAGAAAAAGACTTGTAAATGCAAATAGGTTCCATTGACCATGGAATAAGGGGTGCTATGTTCATTTGGAGGTTATTGTTGTGGCATATTTGGATAGATGGTTCGACAAGTGGTCACTAGGATGAGTTGTTGGAAAAAGTGGCAGGCGATTACTGGTGATTTAAATAATTAGTTGATTCAAAGGATTAAAATAAAAGTCCTGAGGATACTTTTGGTGGCTTTGTTCATTATATGTAACCTCTATAATCATTTATATTTTCCTTGAATCATAATGGCCTGTAATCTTTGCAATAATCTCTAAACTTTTTGGTCCAAAGTATTACTCTACTCTATATAACTTTAGATGAGTTGCAAGTGCGCTTGGATGTTACCTTCTCTCTATGAAGGTGGTCAGATATCTATATGACAAAGAAGCAAGAATGCAACATACCTGTCGAGTATTGTAGGGATTAGTTGCCTCTTATTAGCATCCCAACCATCAACTAACATGTGATGAATCCCTACAATGCATATTCCCTTATCTCCCCTATGAATGAACCATGCATAAGATTGATTCCCTCATGTATAAGCATTGTCTCCCCCACATGAACAAGGCATAATATTGACTCCCTCATGTATATGTATTTTTTTATTAGAGGTGGTATAAATTTGATAGCATCTTCTTGGAGGGGGTACCTATGTAGAATCTGATTGGATTGAAAACTGATCTCATATAAAATCTTGGATCTTCTTGGAGGTAGTACTAAAATATGATCTCATTGGATCTGAAACAGACCATCATGATGGCAAGTGAAAGGACATATGGCATTTTTAAGTGCAAAGACATGTTAGTTTTCAATTTGTTCTAGACAGTTGTGCACCCGATGTATATGAGATTCCATTCAAAATATGCACCAACAACAACCAATGGTTATAGTATGGGGTTAGGGATTTCCAACCAATGAAGCCTGAGCGACCACCGACAAGAACATATTATGTACCATTTTACACTTTATCGCGTTTTTTTATATTATTTGAAACTTTTTATAATCATTTATATTGAGAACATTGGAAGTCCAAAGAAGTTAATTGTTTCACTAGGTTTCATTGTAACTTTGAATAGCTATGACACAGATGAGTTTGTTGAATGTAATCTACAAAAGTATGCATGAAAGTGTTTCTTGGAAATTTTTAGGAATTAACTTAGTTATTGCTTTTTTTGAACGTTAAAAGTAATCTTCTTTGATTGTAAAATTTCAAAAAAAAACCACTCTACATCATTCAATGGCATGCAAATCATATTCAAAGACATGTATTCTAATTTTTGTCTTCACAAATAATTGCTCCTATATGCAAATATCCAAAAACAAATTAGACAAGTGAACATAAAAGGTGCAATTTGAGCATTCTTTTGTATAAGAAAAAAACTCTATCCATGATCAATCACCAATCCATTAGCTCAAAGATATGTCCAATCTAAACTATAGCTTAATCCATCCAAATCCTAGACATTAAACCCACGTGAAGGAGAATTTTTTATTGGTTTCATGAAGCTCCTAGGGTCCACATTCTAGAACCATCTTGAATTATCTATGGTTTATGCACACCAATTGTACTCAAATATGACCAAATCAACTTGGCACACTCTTGATCAAATTTGACTATGTCAATAGGAATTAAAGGGATTCAAACTCAATATGAACATTGCTACACAATAAGTATACTTCAACTAAACCAAAAACAATGTGTGAATCACCAAACTTCTTCAATATTGATTACACTTTAGTACAAATATTAGATACAATAAAAAGAAAGTCTCATAATAATAAAAAACTATTAATAATTATGCTTCACTGAAATTTCTAAATATGATTTTTTATATATGATGTATAATTCATATAACATCCATACTTATAGTAGAATAATACATTTTACTTATATTCAAGTGAATTTTTTTTAACTTGAGACTTATCTTTTATATAAACTCAATTTTATAATAATCATGATTGTTGATTCATTTTGGTTTATCAAACTTTTAGAAATATTTGATTCATTTTGGTTTATCAAACTTTTAGAAATATGCTAAAGAATTATTTACCTACTTTTAATTTATTTGAATCTTAAAAAAAAAACTAAAAATAATTGATTTTCTTTAAAAATTATTGTTATATTCTAAAAATATTGAAAAATAAACTTTCACACATTTTCATAATTTTGATATCTAAATTAAAGATCCAAATATCTTTTAAAAACAAATATTTTAAAAAAATAAATACTTGGAAATTAACATATTAAAATTATAAATTATATAAAAATCAAAATCAAAATTCCCAAAAAAAAAAAATCATTTAAAAAAAAAAAAAAAAAAAAAAATTTAACTATTTAATTATATATCTAAAATAATAAAAAAAACATCAAAATTGTGTTGCATTAGATACCTTTATTATTGATAGCAATTCAACTTACAAAATTGTATGTGTAGTTGTAGTCATATACAATATTCGGGGACTTTTTTTTTCCAATAAGAAATTCGCTCCAAAATTATATTAAAATATAGTTTTTGATACATCAGACAGGTGTTTCTTCTCATACTCACATACTCAGGAATCCGATTCCATACAATGAAAGGCAAAAGAAACAGAAATGGTTACCATAACCAATAAACCGGGATTTAAACCTCCGAAAAGTCAGTTGTCTTCAAAACTCTAAGTCCAGTAACAAGAGAAAAGGGTGAGAAAAAGAGTAATAGCAGTGCTCCTAAAAACAAAAATTAATAAAGGCTAGAACAAGTTGATATCTGAAGTAGGGCTTGCTGTCCCTCCATCCCATCTATAGTAGGATAATCGCCCTCTCAGCTCCGAGAGAGCCTGTTTGGAGAGTAAGTCGGCTTCCACATTGAAGTCTCTGTAAACACGCTGAAAATGTATCTCCTGAAAGGACTTTATCAGCTCAATAATTCTTTGTTTTCATAGTTCAATGACAGTCGAATGTAGTTTCCTTTTTTGCTTTAGCCACTCGATGAAAACCATTGAATCCCCCATTACATGAATATTCTTAATATATAGAAATTTTGTTAGGATGAGCGTAGTCCATGCCCCAAGTAGCTCTGCTTTGTTATTTGTACCTTCCCCACAGTTGATGAGCCACCTGTACTTGGAAGAGTCAAGATCTATTATGTACCCCCAGCACCACAATTTTTCCCACCTGAAGTAGAAGCCCCATCAAACTGTGCGTTGGCAAAACCCGTATTCCAGTGGATCGGTCTATGTCTATTCAGTTGTTTAATTTTTGAGCAGGGCGCACTCTGAAGGGAGAAAAGTATTTTATAAACTACCTCCCAGGCACGTGGGGGTTTATCCTCGAAGACAGTTCTATTTCTTGTGATCCATAAATTCCAGGAGGTAGTCACTGCTAGTCTATTTGAGACAGAGGGGTCTTTTGCCCATGCATCCCAGCAATCCAAGAAGGAATCTCCTGACCAGGCCGATTTTATCTGTAGCTGAAGTGTTAAAAGGTGCCAAACCGATTTTGAAGAGGAGCATTGTAAGAAAAGGTGGTTTATATCTTCCCCACCTTGCTTGCACATCAAACAGATCCCTGGCCCTTCCCACCCTTTCCTCCTTAACGCTTCCCATGTGAGGATTTTATTGTTCACTGCCAGCCAAATGAAATTTTTTATTTTCAGCTAGATATTCCATTTCCAGAGGTTTAATCGCCAGCCACTCCAGATCGGAAGGTTCTCGATGGATGCAATCGCATAATAGAGATTTCTCACTAATTTGTCAGTAGCGTTTTGGAGCATTACGCCAGCCCCTCTGAGATTTGTTAAATACGATTCCCACTCTGAAGCCAATTCACCAGTCAATCCAAGCGAATTGTTGCTCCACCATATCTCAATACTGGAGGTAGGATCCTGGCCCACCGAGACCTGTTCAAGCTTGTATATACCCTGTTGTTTCAAGGAGATAAGAAGCTCAAGAGAGAGGAAGGCGTTGTCCCTTAGCCCTGTAATACTATCCCTGCCAACTGAAATTTGGTGGCCGGACCCCGACTGCCAGGCAAGCCACTGCAAAATGACCGGAGTCGCGTTGGAAAGGCTAGACCAAAATCTGGAAGCGTGGCAGTTTTTGTGTGATTCTAATCTGAGCCAATCCAGGACAGTAGTTTTTGAGAAATATTTGTCCATGATGACATTATGCCAAAAGCCTTCCTGCCAAAGGACCCTCCAAAGATTACTTGCATTAAGCGCCAGGTTGAAATGGGGCAGATGACGAAAACCCCAACCTCCATTTTTCTTTGGTTTAGTAAGAGAATCCCATCTGTAGAGGTGAAAAGAATTTTTATCTGAAAAGCCATTCCAAAGAAATTGTGCCATCAATTTTCTAATCTTGCCAAGAAAAGAAAGAGGAATTGCTTCTAAGGACATCCAATAAACACTTCTAAGGACATCCAGTAAACAGGCTGGCCTTCCAGCACTGATTTGATTAGTACATATCTACCTCCCATTGATAGCCATCGGTTGCACCATAAGCTGATTTTCTTTGAAAATTTTGTTAAGAGCCAACCCCAATCCTCCGCCTTTTGCTTCCCTGTCTTTAGAAAATATCCTAAGCACTTAAAGCCATCCGATAAATCGCTGAAAGTAAAGGGAAGGAGAGATTTAAATGGTAACAAATCTTGATCTGATAGCCCATCAAAGTGAACAGTTGTCTTTGTTTGATTTACCGCCAAACCCGAAGCTTTGCAAAAGAGATTAACGATTCTGTCAATTTCATTCCATTCAGATAGCTCAGCCTTAGTCATAATGAGGACGTCATCTACAAACAGAATATGGATAATCTTTTGCAATCTAGACACCTTTATACCTGTAATCTTCCCTTCATCAGTGCTTTGTTTCAAAAGTAAACTTAGTCCTTCCATTACCAATATAAAGAGTAGCGGTGAAAGTGGGCGTCCTTGACGAAGTCCTCTACCACTTCTGAAGAAATCAGTAGCTTCGTTGTTAATAAGAGTGGCAAAGGTGGAAGTAGTGACACACGCCATTACCCAATTAGTCATCTGTAAACCAAAACCAACCTTAAGAAGAATCAGTCTTAGATGTGACCAATTTATACAATCGTAAGCTTTTCTGAGATCCAGCTTGAGGATAAGGGATTTCATCTTTTTCTTCTTGATGCTATGGAGGCTTTCATGAGTAGTACCAACAACATCCTATATTCTTCTACCTTGTAGAAAAACAAGCTTTTCTACTAAGAGGAATTTGGAAAGGAAAGGCTTTATCCGGTTTGCAATGATCTTTGAAATTATTTTGTAACAAAGATTGGAGAGAGAGATCGGATGGAAATCGTCAAAGGTAGTCGGCTTATTCTCCTTCAGGATCAACGTCAGAAAAGTAGCATTTAAACCTCCAGTGATTTTGCCTAATCTTCTAGAATCCTCCACCATTTCAAGTAAGTCCTTCCCAACTAAATAAAAAAAATAAGTGAAAAACTCCACCGTTCAGCCATCGGGCCCTGGACTCTTATCTTTCTTAAAGTGGAAAATAATATATTTGATCTCCTCCGGTGTAACCGGACTGTAAATCAAAAAAGACTCCTCAGCACTAATAAATTGTGAAAAGAGTTTGATTACCTTTAACTGTTCGACTATATGGGTGAATGGTGGCTCCTTATAAAGATTTTTGAAATATTGTGTCACAGCAGCCTTTAGATCTTCCTGCTCTGTCACTTTTATCCCAGCACTATCCGAAATCTCCCAGATGTGCTTCCTAGTTCTGTGATAGGAAGCATATTTATGAAAAAAAATTGAATTATTATTGCCACTAGCCAGCCAAATAGCGCGACTGCAAAGTCTCCAACGTTCTTCACCTTCTTTTAAAATTATGTTTCTTTCTCCTTCCAATTCACGAAGTGTTTGCTCCTTTTCAAGTTTTAAACGATCTGTAGCCAAAATGAAGGTCGCCTCCTTTATATCCGTTTCCAAAGTTGAGAGAATTTAAGAATTTCTGTTAAGTTGCTCTTTATACCAAGATTTTGTGCAATATTTTAAGACTTTAAGCTTCCACAACAGCCTTTGTTGTCTACCACTTTCAGAGAGAAATTTCGGATCTTTCCACACCGCATGAACTAAATCCACGAAGATTGGGTCCTCCATCCAATGTGCATTCAATTTAAAGGGAGAGGCCTTATAGCAAGGAGGTAAGTTCATTTGGAAGACGATAGGTGCATGATCGGAGATAAATGGCAATTCCACCCAGCTCCTGTATAAGCCATCCGAAGATAATAAATCTTCAGAGACTAAGACTCTATCCAGTCTTCTAGTAATCGCTTCCCTACCACGGTGCCCATTCCTCCACGTAGGAACCACTTTGGATGGCTTGACATCAACCGGATTTCTAGAGGTGAAAAGATCTTTGCAAAACATATCCTTCAAGCCCAAACCTGGATTACCTCCCCAAGCTTCATCTGAAGTAAGAATAATGTTTAAATCACCTGCAATAAATAAATTCTTTAAAGATAAGATCCCACTGTCAGCCAGTGCCTTCCAGAACTTGGGGCACTCTGTGCACGGACCATAGATATTCAACAGAGCCAAGTCCCAATTGCTTTGTAGACATCTTCCTGTTAATAGTATACCACCTACAGTCAAAAAAGGAGTTAAATAAAAAATACAAGGGTCCCACGAGACTAATAGTCCCCCAAAAGTGCCGACAGAACTGACAACACAAGAAAGCCAAGTAGGTCGAAAGACATTAATGAAACTCCTTGCTCTCGCTGAATCCACCAATGTCTCTTGTAAAAAAAGGATATCAGGACGAGTAAGATCCAAGAGTCTCCGGACGGAGGCCGATTTGAGGGTGCCTCCAACCCCTCTTATATTTAGGGATAATAGGATCATTACTTCGCCCTTACTAGGGCTTTCAATGCTTTAAGAGCCCCACCATCGGTGGAGGAAGGACCCGACTCATCAGTAGATGGTAAGGTTTGTGTTTTTTTCTTCTGAGAGTTGCGCGTTTTTATAGGAGAAACTTCGACTCCCAGTCCCCTAGACCAGGCAAAATCTTTCCCCTTGACCCCAGAAAGATGTTTAGATGAGGAAGTTTCAACCGAAACGGAAGTGCTATGTAAAGAGTTTCCCAAAAAAACAGGTAGTTGAACCGCTTCAGTACCTTGTAGATGGGGAAGTAGTGAGTCCAAGACAATATTTATTGAAGAATATCCTTCTTCCAGTCTTCTGATACTTGGTGCTAATCCTTGATCAATGTCAGTAGGGCTAGAAGGTAAAATACCAGAAACAGAACCCCTGAAACCTATTGGGCTTGAAGGTAGAAACAAAGTAGGGTCAGTTGAAGCAGGCAGAGGTGGAATAGTTGATGCATTTCTCAAATCAGTTGAGGTCCTAGATGGCGAAAGTTGTTGTTTCAATACCTCTAGTAAAGGTGTCTTATGGTGCCCTTCAACGTGTCCAGGGTGGATCAAGATTGAGGTTTGTAGCCAGCTAGAACTTTCCAATGCATTTCTTTCACAAGTTGATAAGGAGGAATTAAACACCGGACAAAAATGCTTCAATTTACCTGAAAAGGAAGTCTCGTCTTCTATCTGATGCCCTGTCCCCAGTCCCATGAAGATAGAATCAATGCCAATGGAGTCTTCTTCATCCATATAAGCTGGTGGGTCCTCCTAGAGAAAAGAGTCTTCAGATTTCTCATTTGGTTGTTTCCCTTTGCAGTCGCGACGCAGGTGACCAGCTTGACGGCACCAGTTACAGCAGAAAGGAACTCCCAAATAGTCCATCTTCTGGGTAATAGTTCGACCTCTCCATTCAATCATCAAATCCTCATGAAGACCCTCATGGATATCGATCTCCACTAGGATCTTTCCGACTTTCCTGGCAGTGTTTTCCAAAGAAGCAGAATCCAGAGAAATGAAGCAACCCAAAGAATCTCCAATTGCCTTCAGAGTGCCTTCATTCCACAAATGAAGAGGCAAGCTTGACAGAAGAACCCATAGATGTTGGTGATGGAAGTATTCAGTTTGCTGGTCAAAGGCGACTCTCCAACATTTAAGCATTAGGGTGCTTCCCCCAAATACCCAAAACCTATTGAGTAAAATGTTTGTGTCTTCAAGTGTCTTGCAGATAAATCCCCACCAGCCCTTAGTAAGACAGTGAATCTCTGGCTCATAACCAAGCAAAGGGAACCAAAGTTTAGTTAACCAACCCTGTACTGAAAAAACAACAAGATAAGGATAGGATAAGCGACCCACTAGCCCACACAAGGCCAATCTAGCAGTTTCTTCCAATCCGATATCTGAACCCAATACCATTTTTCTAACCCATTTATTGGACTTCCAGGGCTTCTTCCTAGAGTTAGACAACTTTGTAAGTGAACAGGGGAGACTATTCAACTCCTTATTAAGCCTCGTATATCCAACAACCTTACAAACAAGTTTATCAAGGCTAAGATTTGACTCCTTTAAGCCAAACAGAGGAGAAGTTTGTTGTACAGTAAACGCAGGCTTCTCAAGAGAAGGGAGGCGATCAATAAAAAGGTTTTATGGAGAATCTCTAGAGCCAAGGGTAGGCAGAGGAATACTAAAGGGAATAGTAAGAGAAACGAGAGAGTTATTTAATGAATCCACTACAGTAAAAAGGCTAGCCTACTACCAACCTACCTCGTCAACTGGGCTCATAAGGACCCTGACGTCTTCAGAAATGTCAGCACCAGAAGGTGGAGCCATATCAACAGTAGATCAATTAAAAAACTAATACTGCTAAAAAATAGGAGTAAGAGTGAAGGTTGGAAGGCTAATACGAAAAGACCGCCCACATGATAAGGTCAACTTACAAAAAAAATACTAGTGGTTCAGTTCCCAAACAGGCAGGAGTAAGAGAAGCCTCGGGAAATGGTAGACATGAGAGTCACGGAAATGAAAACAGTTCTGAAAAGAAGTATACTAGCAGTCAAAAAACGTTGAGGAGGAGGATACAATGTTCTTTGTAGCTCCAACTGACCGCACTCGACATTAACTCGACGCAGTCATCTAATCTCAATCGGTATTCGGGGACTTAGCACACCAAAACACCCAAATCTTTAAAAAAGTGAAATATATATATATTGGGGAAAGAGAGATTATAGCATCACTTTTTTTATTAATTCATTATAGATTTTTGAACAAGTTGAAAGGACTTATTTTCAACTTATAATATTGATGGGTTTGAACGCTTCATTCGTTAGATATGTCCACAAGTATGGAGAGCATTTTATAATCAAATAAAATTATGAAATTGAAGTTAATTTTTTAAAAATATTATATATATGTATAATAGTTTTATTTATTTTAATTGTTAACTAGTTAAATTTTATTTTAGATTTATTTTTATATTTCTTTTTTCCAAGAAAAAAAAGTTTGTAATTTTATTACATATGAAATAAAATTGTATTTGTAGATGCTAAGAGGTATTCAAGAGGTTGTTGTGATATTAAAAAGGATGTATGGGGCATTAAAGTAGGACAAAAAAATGGGAAGTTATCATTGATATGGTTTGAGTAGACCATTTTCCTTTATATTAATTAGAAAAGTTCATTCTATATAGGTCAATTTTTTGTAAGAGAGGATCCAAAAAAATAGAAGTTTGTGAAAAACTATTTAGCTAGCGATCTCAATAGGGCATAATTACAATCATTATAGTATCAAAAATATATATAGATCCAGATATGTGGTGCTAATTAGATTTGGAGCCCAGGGCCGTGAAAATATTTCTAGGCAAGGTCTGAGCTTTTTCCCTAGATTTTCTAGATTCCCCTAGCCATATCCACTCCATCTTTTGAGATCTTGTTTGCTTCCTGGTTTTGATGCATGTATACATGAGAATAGTCAACGTGATATAAGGAAATTGTAAGCCTCTAAATCTCAGTGTATAAATGCCAAAGCGTGTAGCTGTGCAAAGAGTTTTTCCCTGTCATCCAATTTATAATAAGTTGTTTGTCTCCATAATATGTAGTTGGTCAATGCTCTTTTCTTTTGCTAGACGAAGTATGAGTTTCAGGGCCATAAATTCACTATAATTGTTTGTAGTTGATCCCAACCCAATTGCAAAAGAGAAGGAGGTGGACTCAGATATGAAGGTAATGCCTCCCGCTCCTCCAACTTTGGGATGTCCTTGAGTGGCATCGTCGAAGAAATCTGAAGGGAGGTCCTTTTGAATGGGTGTAATGGGTTGAGGACTGTTGAGAAGAGGGGAGTGCGATTGGGGAAATGAGGAGAGAATTTCCATGCTTTGGGTGACACAATGGGATGGGGGAGGAAGGTTGCCTTCAAAAAGGGAGTT
This sequence comes from Picea sitchensis, assembly GCA_010110895.2. Lineage (NCBI taxonomy): Eukaryota > Viridiplantae > Streptophyta > Pinopsida > Pinales > Pinaceae > Picea > Picea sitchensis. The sequence goes on from SNQJ01S0033228.1 coordinate 46,016, forward strand.
GTTTCGGGAAAGCCGTATACCCCAGGAGGTAATGATAGGAAGAGCTTTAAATTCAGAGACCACTAGGGAGGACATCTAGTTCTTTAGGCCTACTTCAATAGTGTCTCCAGATAAAGTGTAGGCTTGTCCAAGGGCATGCATGAATTCATTCCAGACCTCTTTTGTGTAGGGGAAATATAGGAAAAGGTGTTGATTGGATTCATTGTTAGATTTACAGAGACTACATCAACCAGGGCCAATAAAGTTCCTCCTCTGCAGCTTGTCCCAAGTGGGGGCTTTGTTATGTAGGAGAAGCCACATGAAAATATTTGAATTTGTTAGACATTTGAGTTTCCAAAGAACTTTACCTTACCAAGGGGGAGAGTCTCCCCATGGTCCAGTGTTAGAGCCTTGTAACCCCATTTTGGACTATAGAATCTGGCCGAATTTGGAGACAAGATCAATTATCCATCTTGATCAGATAGATGGACCAAAGATCGATGAAGAGTCTCAATATATGTTTCCCACATAAGAGAATAATATTTTGACCCAAATCTGGGATAGATAGAAAAAACCCTGATTATTCAGTTCAATAATGAGTTGTTTAGGGAGAAGGTGTTGATTTTCACAACCAATCCAGGGATCCTTTCCAATGAGTAAGTTTTGACCATTTTCCACTTTGCATATGAGGAATTTTCCGATTAGGGGGAAGGCCTTTTGTACGACTTTCCAAAGGATATGACCATTTTGAAATCTTTTGTTTAGATGTCTGATCCAATAAGTCAAAGACTCTCTTGGGAAGTATTTTGTTTAGACAACTCGGGGCCATATTCCATTTCCTTGAATCAAGCTCCACACATTTTGGCTGATAAGGCATGTGAGAAGAGGTGGATGATTTTAGGCCCCAACCCCTCAGCTCCTTTGGAGTGGCGATCTTTTTCTAGTGGGCAAGAAAAATTGAATTTTGGGAGTTGGAGCCTGACCAGAGGAATTTGTATGAGAATTGACATATTTTTTTTAGGATAGATTTGGGTACCCATGTGAGAGTGATCCAATAAACCAAGATATCTTCAAGTACTGACTTCAAGAGAACCAATCTGCCTACCCTGGAGAGCCATCTATTACACCATGAGTTTATCGTTTTCTCTATATTTTCCACTAGCGAGAGCCAATCTCTTTTGACACAACCATTTGGTTTTAGATGAAATCCCAGGTATTTGAATCCCAAGTCATGTCTCAGGTGGGGAATTCCAAGGATTTGTGTGACCTATGATGATGATCATTTGGCATTCCCTAGGAGAAGAAATAATATTTTAACCTCATTGAGTTGCATCCGAGTAGCTTTGCAAAAAATATCTAGAAGAGATCGGAGATGCAGTAAAAACCTCAAATTTCCTTGATAAAAAATGAGAATATCATCTACAAAGAGAAGGTGTATAAGCGCGAAGTGAGGGATTATTGAAATTCCTTTGAGATTTCCCATTTTCACTACCTTATGTACCAGTCTGTTGAGTCCTTCAACTACTAGGAGGAAGAGAAGGGGTGATAGGGGACAACCCTGGCAGATTCCTCTTTCAGGCTTGAAGAAGGGGGAAGCTGACCCATTTATGAGGATGGAGAAAGGGGAAGTGATAATGCAACTCCTTATCTAGGAGACAAAAGAGTTTTTGAAACCCACCTAAATGAGAAGTAGTCTTATGTACAACCAGCTAACCCTATCAAATGATTTTGAAAGGTCAACCTTGAGGGTGGTCGCTTTCTACTTGACTATGTGAATGGAATGTAACCCCTCCTAAGTGAGACCAATGGATTCATGTATTTAGTGTCCTTTTAGAAACCCAAATTGTTCCTAGGAGATGTTGTATGATAGAAAATGCAATAGCCTTTGGGTGGTCTTGTAGATGTTGTTGCAAAGAGATATTAGCCCAAATTGATCGAAGGATCTAGGGTTGTCTTCCTTTGGGATTAGAGCAATGAAGGTTTCATTGAAGGCAGGAAGGATCAAAACTGTAGACCTCAAGTATTCAACCACTCCCAGTATATCCTCTCCTATGAAATCGAATAATTTTAGGTAAAATTCTACCGGTAGACCATCAAGCCCAGGGATTTTATCCTTTTGAAAGCTTTGGAGGGTTGCTAGGAGTTCCTCAATAGATATTTCAACCATTAGTTTATCATTGCCTTCCTAGTCAATAAATATCAGAAAGAGATATGGAACTTGTAGGATAACATCAATTGAAGACTGATTTTCCTCTTTGAAAAGGGATTTATAGTGTTGTGTCCCAATTGTTAAAATGTCATGAAAGGAGGTTATTGAGTGATGAAGGAGCATGATTGGGCTCGGGCAATCCGCATCAACCAAAAATATTTCAATTCCGCAATGTAGATAATAATCCAAATAAGGACTGTGCTTTCTTGTTGTTGGTCCAGTTGCTTATAGTTTTGATAGTCACCTTTTTATTCGCTCATGCTGTTACACATGTTGAAACTTATGTAGAATGTGAATTTTTCTGAAATGTTACATTTTATCCTATGTTGAAGTTGTGAAAACATTTGTTTACTTTCCACGTTGGCATTAACACGTGTTGAGTCTCAGTCATGAATAGGACATGGTCTGGCACCCAAAAGGAAAACTGTTAACGTCAAGAAGGAGGCGAACTGCCCAAACAGTTTTGGTAATTGTTCACCTTAGCAATGGAAGGAGAATCGATCTTTATAGGGGGACGAGAGTTTAAAGAGAGGGAATATCGATTCAGTGTGGTTGGTGAATACCGTGGGTTGACATAAATAATAATAATAATAATAATAAAACGCAGGCGGATTTGGGGAAAGAGAGAGGTATGGTGCCAATGTTCAGAGGTGAAGTTATCCCATCCAAACTCTACAATTGTAATAAAAAGAAACAAATGTAACCATGGTGGAATCGATTCACATTTATGCTACTGTATCAACAATATTGTAATCCTGTAATGTGCATTCCAGTTCAAAATAAAATCCTCTGCTCTGAGTTTAAATAAAATTATAGATTTCCTATTATTTGTCATTTTCTTTATGAATTTTGTTGTGTATTCTAAAGGAAAAGTACATCTCTGTAACATAATATTTTTTTTACATCTTGTAAGTTCTGCATCAGGTGGTATCATATCAAGTTTCGCTTTGTGGATGATTGTGTGCTTGTTCTTGTAAGTGGGTGAGAGAACACCCTAAGTTTGGTGGTGTATCGACATTCTAAGTGTTGAAGAACAAGTAGGTGTATTAGCATATGGATTGAGGCTATGGATGGTAGTTAGGATTCAAACTACTAGGATACATGGGAGAATGTCGCCCAAAATGAGACGAGCATCACATGGAGGTGCAGAAAATCAATAACTTGAAGAGTTACAGAGAAGAATAGAGGAATTAGAACACAAAAGAGATGGAGATGCTGAAGCAGATTTTGAATATAAAGTTGAGAGTGAGATTGAACAAAAGAATGAGGATGTAGACCCAACATAGCATTTGATATCCTATCTGAGTAATAGAGGAAGTGCAAAAGTTGAGGTTTCATGCTATGATGGAAGCTTGAAAGATGAAACTCTTATAGATTGGATAAGAGAGCTCGAGATGTATTTTGAATATGAGAATGTTTTTTATCCAAATCGGGTTCAATTTGCTATCACAAATTTGAAATGGCATGCTGCCCTTTGGTAGAACACGTTGCATAAAGATAGATTTGATAATAGAAAGGAAAATATCAAGACTTGGAAGAAGATGGTGAGTAAAATCGAAGAATAGTCTTACATGTGGATTACCAGCAGAATCTGTGTAGACAAGTGCAAAATCTGAGAAAAAAAGATACTCCTGTGTGGGAGTACACTATAGAGTTCTTCAGGTTGTCACTCAAATATGCTATTAAGGATCCATAGTATCAACGTGTGGATAGATACATGAATGGACTGAAGTATACAATCCAGGATGAGATGAGTACGCATTATTTTTGTACTGTGGATGAAGCTTACCAAGTTTCCCTGGAGGTGGAGGAGAAAGTCAACAAGAAGACCCAACAAAAGTTAAGGGGAAGAGGTCCATGAGGAAGAGGAAGAGAAAACACTGCTAGAATAAATGACAAATAAGAGGATTCGACAGGTAGTCAAAGTACTAGAGGAAATTAATATACTAGAGGCAGAGGATTCATAAGAGGAAAGATAAAGTTTGTAATTATTTGTTATAGATGTGGAGTTGAAGGTCACAAAGCCTCAGAATGACTAGAAAAAAAAGGTCCCAGTAAAAGAGGTGATGCTAGAACGCAGGTTACCATGGTAGGTGATGCATCAGTGGTTGGAGAAGATGTGGTTGTGCTTCCACACGAACAAGGTGAGAACTTGATTTTTCGAATAATTTTACTTAAACCAAAACATAAGTTAATAGAAGAACCTGAACAGAGGAAACGAGTGTTTAAGACCAGATGCAAAGTTGAAGGAAAATTTTGTAACTTGATTATTAACGGAGGAAGTACAGAAAAATTGATTTCTACTAAGGTCAAGAGGAAAATAAATTTGAAATGTGAACCACATCCTAATCCTTATCGAGTTTCATGGTTGCATAAAGGCTAGCAGGTGACTGTGATTGAACAATGTTTGTTAAAATTTCAGATTGGAGATTTTAAAGAATAAGTGTTATGTGACGTAGTAGAAATGGATGCATGTCATATTCTGCTTGGAAGATCATGGATGTTTGACTAGAAGGTGTTCCATGATGGCAAAGAAAATTCGTATGAATTTACTCAAAATGGAAAACATTATAAGTTGACACCAATGTGTGAAGATGGTGGGAGTAACAATAGTAGTTGCATCAAATACATGAACAACAGTAACAACCGCATTATGTTGTGTTTGGCCAAGGAGTAGAAACGAAGTAAATATTGTTTAGTTTTATTGTCAAAGAAGGTTCAAGAGGATGAAAAAAGAAGTTTTGTACCAATAGAGATCCAACATATGTTGGAAGATTTTAAAGAAATTGTTGTAGAGGAATTACCCACATTTTTACCTCCTTTATGTAGTATATCACACCTGATCGATATGATCCTAGGATCAAATTTTCCAAATAAAACACCTCACTGAATGACTCCATCAGAGAGTAAAGAGGTGAATCAACAAGTTCAAGAATTGCTTGACTGAGGATTGATTCGTGAGAGATTGAGACCTTTCACAATACCAGTAGTGTTGATGCCTAAGAAGATAGGGGAATGGAAAATGTGTATTGATTCACGTGCCATAAACAAGATCACTATCAAGTATCGATTCCCATTTACAAGAATGGATGACCTTATGGATTTCTTGAGTGGCGTGGAATACTTTACTAAGATCGATTTAAAGAGTGGTTATCACCATATTTGAATCAGAGAGGGTGATGAATGGAAGACTTCATTCAAGACAAAAGATGGACTATTTGAATGGTTAGTGATGTTGTTCCGATTAACAAATGCACCCAACACATTTATGAGATTGATGAACGATGTCCTGAAGCCATTTCTGGGTAAGTTTGTAGTTGTATATTTGGATGATATACTGATTTTTAGCAAGAGTAGAACATAACATGTTGAGCATGTGAAATAAGTGTTACAATGTTTGAAAGAAGAGAAATTCTTGATAAATATGAATAAGTGTACATTCATGCAACAAGAATTGGTGTACTTGGGTTTCGTGGTTTCAAAAGAAGGACTGAAAATGATCCTGAGAAAGTGAAGGCTATCCTTGAATGGCCAGCACCAAGATGCACATTTGATGTGAGGAGTTTTTGTGGATTGGCAGGCTTCTATCGGAAATTCATTAGGAAATTTAGCCAAGTATGTGCACCTCTTACATAATGTATGAAGAAGGGAATACTTCAGTGGACTGCAACAACAGAGAAATCCTTTAATGAATTGAAGAAGAAAGTAACAATGCAACCAATATTAGCACTACCATGTTTTAACAAAGTGTTTCAGGTTGATTGTGATGCTAGTGGAACAACAATTGGAGCAGTTCTAAGTCAATAGGGTAGACCCATTGAATTTTTTAGTGAGAATTTAAACGAGTCTAAGAAGAAGTACTTTTTTTACGATCATGAATTTTATGCTCTTGTGCAAGCTTTGAAGAAATGGAGACATTATCTATTGCCGAAAGAGTTTGTTTTATTCATAGACCACAAAGCTCTGCAGTACATTAACAGTCAAGGTAAGTTGAATCAAACACATAATAAGTGGGTAGAATTTAATCAAAAGCATCCTAAGCATATTAAGTTATTCTTTTGTGTTGAATCATATATCTGAGAAGTCTAATAAGGTAGTTGATGCATTGAGTCGAAGAAAAATGTTACTCCATACTATGTCAATAGAAGTGGTGATTTTGAATTGCATGAAGACATTGTATGAAGAAGGTGTTGATATTTCTTAAGCTTGGAAGGCATGCAAAGAGACTTGGAGTTTAAGTAAAACACCATATTTAGATTACCATATCCAAGAGGAGTTTTTGTTTAAAAACCATCAGTTGTGTATTCCAAGAAGTTCCATACAGATGAACCTTATTAAAGAATTGCATAGTGGTGGTTTAGGAGAACATTTTGGGATTGATAAGACCACAGCCTTGGTGAAGGAGAGATACTTTTGGCCCAGCATTAATAAAGATGTCTGAAATTTTGTTGAAGGTTGTAGGATATGTCAACTATCCATAGGAAAAAGTCAGAACACGAGACTTTATACTCCATTGACAATACCCATAGGACCTTGGGAGGATATCAATATGGATTTTGTCTTAGGGTTTCCTATGACCCAGAGGAAACATGATTCAACAATGGTAGTTGTGGATAGATTTTCGAAAATGACACATTTAATAGCATGTAAAAAGACTAGTGATGCTAGTGAGGTAGCTTCATTGATTTTCAAGGAGTTAGTTAGATTCCATGGACTTCCACGGAGTATTACTTCAGATCGTGATACTAGATTTCTTGGATATTTTTGGAGGACAGTCTGGAAAATGTTAGGCTTGGATTTGTTATACAATTTGGCATATCATCCTCAAACGGATGGTGAGACCGAAGTAGTGAACAAGTGTCTAGGAAACTTGGTGAGAAGTTTAAGTGGAGAGAATTCTAGTCAATGGGATTTGGCATTATCCCAAGCTGAGTTTGCATATAATGATTCGATGAACAGATCTATGGGGAAGAGTCCATTCCAAGTTGTTTATGGAAGATCACTAAGAGGTGTGTTAGATTTTATTGCATTGCCATATTTAGAAGGAAAGAAGAGTGTTGATGCAAATGATTTTGTGGACAATATACATGATCTACAAGAACAAGTTAAGAAGAAATTACAGATCAACAATGACAGTTACAAGCAAAGAGTCGATCAACATAGAAGACATAAGGTATTTCAATAGGGTGAGATTTTCATGGCTCACTTGAGGAAGGAACGATTTCCTAGGGGTACATATAATAAACTCAAATACAAGAAGATAGGTCCATGTCGAATCCTAAAAAAGATCTCTAATAATGCATATCAGTTGGAACTTCCGGAAACGTTTGTCATATCTCCTACTTTCAATGTTGTTGAACTCTATGAGTTTCATGAAGGGAACAAAAGGGCAGATGAAGGTACCCTCAACAAATGGGAGAAACATCTACCAATTAAGTCAGAGGAGCAAATTGAAGAAATTCTTGCTACAAGAGTTGGTAAGAAGACTCGTTGGAAGGAATACATGGAATATTTAATCAAGTGGAAGAATCGAGGGGTAGAGGATGCATCGTGGGTCTGAATATCATCTCATATGCTTCGAGAGTTCTTCACCTCAACAGTAATTGGCACATGAGTTGGGGCTCATGTTTTTCTTACCAGGGGTTTCTGATGCAGGATCATCCTTGGGATCGGGAAATACGCATCACCCAAAAATATTTCAATTTCGCAATGTAGATAATAAGTTAAATAGGGACCGTGCTTTCTTGTTGTTGGTCCAGTTTCTTATACTTTTGATAGTCACCTTTTTATTGGCTCATGCTATTACACATGCTGAAACTTTTGTAGAATGTGAATTTCACCAAAATGTTACATTTTCTCCTATAATGAAGTTGTGACAACATTTTTTGACTTTCCACGCAGGCATTAACACATGTTGAGTCTCAGTCACGAATAGGACGAGGTATGGCACCCAAAAGGAAGACTGTTAATGCCAAGAAGGAGGCGAACTGCCCAAACGGTTTTGGTAATTGTTCTCCTTAGCAATGGAAGGAAAATAGATCTTGATAGGGGGACGAGATTTTAAAGAGAGGGAAGATCGATTCAATGTGGTTGGTGAATACCGTGGGTTGACATTAAAAAAAAAAAATGCAGGCGGATTTGGGGAAACAGAGAGGTATGGTGCCAATGTTCAAAGGTGAAGTCATCCCATCTAGACTTTGCAACTACAATCAAAAGCAATGAATGTAACCATGGTGGAATCGATTCACATTTATGGTACTGTATCAACAAGATTGTAAGCCTACAATGTACAGTCTAGTTCGAAACAAAATCCTTTGTTCTGAGTTTTAATAAAATTACAGATTTTCTATTATTTGTCATTTACTTTATGAATTCCTCTGTGTATTATGAAGGCAGAGAATAACTCTGTAACTAAATATTTTTGTTACAGACTGTAAGTTTTGCATCATCGAGGAATCATTTGGTATGCCAATGGACCAGATCATGTTTATATATTTCATTCGGTTTGCAAAGTTGTGAAAGATTTTTGTGTTTTCATCCCTTGCTTGGAGCCAAAGGGCTATGCTTTTGAGTATCCATTATTTCTCCCTATCAAGGAGGATTTTCTTGCGGTCATGTTCTAGAATTTTGAGTTCATTTCTCTGCTTAGCTGATATTAGAGAGCCTGTTCCACAACCATGCTATACTTGAATTTTCCTTTCCATCTCGAGGAGGGACTCAAACTATTTCTTTTGTTTTTCTTCCCCCGAAGACTAAGCAATATTTTTTTACCTTTTTTTAGTTTTCCAGAAACTGAAGAGGGGGGATTTAGGATGAGTTGAGTTGTAGGGGATCTAAGTTTCTCTTAGGAGAGTCATAAAAGAGGGGTCCTCGATCCAAGTAGAGTTCATTTTAAAAGGGGTAGGAGGTTTAGGGGAAGAGGGAGCAAGATCACGAAGAATGGGACCATGGTTTGAATCTCCCCTATATGAAACCCATTGTCGAAGTCGAAGAGGAGTGTCAAGGAGGGATTCTGAGATGAGGAAATGATTCGGTCTCTTAGAAATGCGGGACTCACCAGTTCTCTCCCACATTCTTTTTTACCATAAATCTCATCCAATTTTATTTTTATATTAACAACAATGATAAGATAATTTTCATTTTTAATTTAAAATTAAAAACATAAATGTGATCTCTTCCAATTTTTCTTGAAGGAGTATGTAGAACAATCTTGATCGTAGTCCATAAAACCTACCAACAATAATGGATTTTTGTTAGGAGGTTCCCTCATCCCTTTGTGTAGTAATAAATTTGGTTGATGAAAACAATGTGTTTAATTCTTTGCACACAGTGAAGAATCTAGAGAAATATTCCACTGGCAACCATGTCGAGATCTTTTCAATCAAATCATCAGGTAGTTCACAAAAATGTGAGGACTCCTCCTCATGTCCCACATGAATCCTTTTCCTTAAAACCTAAGCCAATCATTATTCCCATTTATTGATTTTTCAAAATTCGGTCTCAATAGTTTCATCTTGCATCACTTTATACAAACACTCATGTTTCTCAAATCCTATAAAATTTCATATCATTTGTATTTTTATTCAATTGGCTTTCAGGTATTGGTGAATTTTAATTGATATTTTGGGAAGCAACATCAACTATTAGCAGGTAGTTGATCTTGATTTCGACATCCATGAGTTCCTTTTTATAACTTCTTATCAGTTGACAATGGTGGATTCCGACAATGCCTCTGTCTGGGAGACGGGAAATCGCTGGAGCACGGATTCCCAGGAGTTAATTCTGGACTCCGATGATCAGGTTTTGATGGAGAATGGTAATTGCATTTTTGTGTGGGAGAGATTCGAAAATTCGATAGAAACATGTCTTACAAGGATGAATATCTTCTATAGTCAAAGCCTCACTTCGTGGAAAACAACGATGGATCTGGCGCCCAATGATTTCATCCTGCCACTGACACTAACTTCTGGTGCTACTAAGTTTAGGATGGTAAGGAAAAAAACTAGATACATCCACTCCCTTGAAAAAAATAGAACAAATATAGCGTTCAATATGCTCTCAACAGATGATAAAAGATTCTCAAGGTTCCTACACTTAAATAGGACAAATGGTAGCATTCAATACATGACAATAAAATATTCCCCTAGGTCCCTACCCTTAAAAAACACCTTCGATGTAATGAAAAGTTGAATGATAGTAAAATGGAGTGAGTTAATCATCGTACAAACGTTTTTTATAATGAAAAAGAAATGAGAGGTGTCTTATTGAATTACGGTAGAGTGAATAAATTTATATCCTTAGATTGTATCTTGTTTTATCACTTAAATATGAAAACAAAGCATATATAAACCAAAGCCGCACATGCCAAAGTCTTGGTTTTACATCTATAATGGAGAATGAAGTATGTCTAAGGGGAGAAATTGGTATTAGTTGTAAATTAAGTTATTAAAAAATTAAAAAAATAAGGTGAAAAATAAATAACGAAGAGGATAAAATAATGAAATTAGGAAAAAAACATATTTTAAAAATAAAATATTTAAAATAAATAATTAAATAAACATATTTAAAAAAATTTAATCATTGTCTCCGTCATCTTTTTTTTAAGAAATTATAAATTTTCTAAAAAGTTTTAAAAAAATATTTAAAAACAATCCAATAAATAATAATAATAATAATAACAATATTTTTTTAAAATAATAAAAATAAAAACTTTTTAAAACAATAAATATTTTTAAACAAATTAAAACATACAAAATGAAAAAATAAAAATGAAAATGTATTTTTTTTAAAACAACGAATGGTAAAACAAATTAAAACAATCATACATACAAAATGGAAAAAAAAAACAATTTCCTTGTGCTCTACTTTGGAAAATTAGAGCTCTAAACCAGGCCATAAAGATTCTAGTGTCATTAAGGTCCAGAACCGAGATTTTTTATATAGTCTTTTGCTTAATACTTATAAATACCAAAACGATATTTGCCGTATGTTGTTACAATTTGTTCAATATATCTTCTCTGGGAGGTCTGGTGGTTTGGCACTTGGGTGGTCCTCCTCTAGTCTTTCACACACATGTAAGCTCCCCTCATATTATCTCAGCCTCTTTCTTCTCTAGAATTCTTTACTATGATCTTTATATAGCCAATGTGTATGCCTCATCCCATGATAGGAAGGATTTTTGGGATGCCCTCATATGATTTTGAATCCTTAATCTCTCTAATTTGATATTTAGAGATTATACAAATTTCATCACCCACCTTTCTAAGATCCAGGGTTCCTATGCTCATCCAAATTTCTTGGCTAACTATTTCATCCATCTCATGAAACTCCCATTTTTTTGTGGATGTTGAGCCCCTTTTGATCAAACCCACATAGACAAACAAGAGATTAGGGGAGCCTGATATTAGTAAACGACTTGATCATTTTCTCCTCAAAGAAGATCTTTTCATGATCCTCTCCTCCTTTTAATCCTCTATTCTCAAAGACTTATGTTTTGACCATCATCCTATTAAGCTTGAGTTGGCTATGGGAGGAGCCAAGCCCCCCCTTGCCCTTGAAATTTAATATGCATTGGATAACCTATGAAGACTGTTGAGCATTGATTTTGGATAATTGGAAGGGTCTCTCCCCCAATGAAGGAAACTGAGCTACGATCTATTTTCTTCAAAACCTCTTGACTACAAAGGGCCTTGTTATTGCTTGGGAAAAAAAATTCCTTGATTAATATGAGGCCTTGTGACTAATGGAAGATATGATCTTGTCTCTTCAAGGTGTTTATTTCAACGTAGGGTTCAATGAGGAGATTTGTAAGGAGCTAGAATCTTTGGAGAAAGAAAAAAATAGGATGCTAGCATGGCCAAAAGATAAATATAGAATGAAAATCCGAGCCACATGGCTTTCAGAGGGGGACAATAATATCGAAAATTTCCATCATGAAAATTTTCCAACGCCATCTATAAAGTAAAGGATCACAAATGTTAGGATTGCTTGGACTTCAAATCCTTAGCATAAATAATAGTTCATCATTATAAGCAAATTTATATAGAACCCCCAAGGGAAAACATTAGGTATATTATGGCCTTAACATCCTTCTTCAATGGATGGGTCAAAGAGAAGTATAATCAATATCTCATGGGGCCAATTAGTATGGAAGAACTCTTCAATGTTCCCAAATATCAACATAAGTGCTTATGTTAATCAACTGAGAAGTGGGGGCACTATTAAAAACAAAATTTTCACTCAACCAAGCAATGATCCAACCACAAACACATCTGTAAATGGAAGTGTGGTAGGCCTATTAGATTATTTTTTCATTTGAAAATCTCTCTAGAAGTGGCCCATTGAAAGAAAATTTTTAGCTCGACCAGAGAATTATGCAACTCCAAACACTATTGCAAACATAAATCTAGCATGATTTCCATATTTTGTTTGTATCTCAGAATTAGAGCATCGGTTAAGGCACACCCTTTTGAAAGAAAAAGTTTGACTTAGCCAAAGATTCATGCAAGTAAAAACACTTTTGTAAAAAAAAATGTCGTAGGACCTCTAGATTCTGATTGCATTTCAAAATCAGAGGCCAAATGCCATCAACCGACAGGACCTGGTAGACATTCAATTAAAAAAAAGGGTTATCATGCATACATAAACAAACTATAAAAACCACAAACAAGCTATAAGTTTAAAATGGAATTGACTCAGCCACACAATGATACAAGCACAAACACTTTTGTAACTAGAAACGTGGTGGCCCGGCTTATAGATATTAATTGCGTCTCTAAATTAGAGAAGAAATGCCACCAACCAAAAGGCCCTAGGAGCTCCTCAAGCTTATTTTAAAATTAACATTCATCAGAGAACAATGTAGTCCCTGTTTGCAACATTCCTTGAAAGAGCTATATGGAAAACATATATAGTTTTCTATGTATATTGCATCAAGGAAACAATGGCGACGATGGTGTTTAGTTATATGGTTTACTAATTATATTTAACACTCACTATCAAATTTCTTAGGCTGTCCAACACTATAAGTTTTGTGTTGAATGACATATTTTTCAAGGAATCAAGGAATCACTAAGAACATAAGATTCCAAAACGCCAACAGTTTTGCACATAGTCATTATTGTAGTGGAGATATCACTATTGTTGTTCTTCACTAACTTTGTTCATAATAATCTTGATTCAAGAGTAAATATAAACAAGTTTCTAATGATGACATGCTAATAAAGTTGAGGCAAATGAGTGACACTTACAAAGTTGTAAAGATAAAATATACAGGTTGAGGTCCAAACCAAGTCTAATGATCGAGAGCCTAATGCACATAGGCATAAGAAGAAAACTAATTCCACCAAAGTTCAATAGGCATAAGAAGAAAACTAATTCCACCAAAGTTCAATAATACTACAATGTCTCAAGAAAATGTTCTTTGTGTTTCTATTCCAAATAATGATCCAAGCACAAACTCTATTGTGAATATAGGTTCTTACATTCCATAATCAATGATAAAGTGCCTTGTTCAAAGCAAATTTTTGACCCATCAAGGGAATGGTGCAAGAACATACACATTTGTATATAAAGGTGTGGTGGGTGTTCTAAATTATTTTTTCATTTCAAAATCACTTCAAAAGTGGTCCATTGAAAGAAAAAGTTTTTCTCAACTAGAGAATCATGTGAATTCAAACACTATTGTGCATCTAAATCTAGCAGGCTTTCTATATTCTATTTTCCATTCATAACCTATCAAGTAGTTCCCTTCTAAAAGAAAAACTTGACTTTGTGATAGTTTAATGCAAGTATAAAGACCTTTGTGACTAGAAATGTGGTAGGCCCTCCAGATTCTTATTGCATCTCAACATAAAAATAATTTTTTTTTAAAACAACAAACGTTTTTAAACAAATTAAAACATACAAAATGTAAAAAAAATAATAAAATTAAAGTTTTTGAAAACAACGAATGATAAAACAAATTAAAATAATCATACATACAAAATGGAAAAAAAAAAAAACAACTTCCTTGTCCTGTGCTTTGGAAAATTAGAGCTCTAAACCAGGCCATAAATATTCTAATGTCATTACTTTTTTTTATATAGTCTTTTGTTTAATACTTATAAATACCAAAACGATATTGGCCCTATGTTTTTACAATTTGTTCAATATATCTAGTTGGGTCTTCCAACTATAAATTTTGACCTAGAATGTAAATTTGTGTGATACCAACTAATATAATAGACTTCCTTATTTTAAAAAAATAACAATATTATTTATTAGCTAAATAAAAATACAAACTAAAATAAAAATATCTATACGT
>SNQJ01S0033228.1:66667-87699 GCA_010110895.2 Picea sitchensis
TTCATTTTCTAAGAGAGCAGGTTATGTCTAAAGTTATTAAAGTGGAATATGTTGGCACAAAGGATCAGATAGCAGATGTATTTACTAAACCTTTATCTAAAATGCAATTTGAAAGTCTCAGGGATCAGTTGGGGGTTTACCCTATGTAATTTCATTTTATTCTCAAAGATTGCATGGGCTTCGTTATAAAATCAGACTGCATAGGTTTATTGACTATTATTGATAGAGGGAGTTGCTGTTGAAATGATAGATCTTTGCAAGTGATTTTCATTTCTCAGGGGGAGTATGGTTGATTCATTTTCCATAGATGTTCAAAGGGGGAGAAGAGATTTAATGTTTTTCATCAATTCCAAAGGGGGAGTTTGTTGGCAGGGCTTGCAGTTTGCACAGGACTTGGTTTTGTCATTAATGTCAAACTTTAAAATGCCAAAGGGGGAGTTTGTTGGTCAGTTTTCACAGGCACCGTGGATCAGTTTGCACAGGCATGATGGTTCCTAATTTGGAGATCAACATGCCTCTTGACATACTGAAACGTGAAACTGTGAAGAACCCAGGAGGTGAGCCTTTGGTTATAACTCGAGGTCACATGTGAAACAAGCCTTGGAAGAGGAGTCAACACCCTTATCTTGAATTTTGGAGATCGGAGTTTGACCAGCACATGACACGTCATCCTAAGTAACGTCACTATGATACTTCACTCTGGGAATTTCTATTTTGGGATTTTTGCATGGTAAGCAAAAACTCCAACATCACGAAGTCCCGAATGCCAAAATACCGAAAGGGACACACATCAAATCATTTTGGGGATCGTGACTTGGAGTGTCGAGACACTTCATCACAGAAACGCCGAAATTCCGAAATGAGAAAACACCGAAATGCCAAAACTCTAAAATTCGACATGTCGAAATGTCGAAATACCTTTTTGTATATGTTGTAGTCACCGCCATTGGTCATGTGATAAGTAGGAGCTAGCACCAAGTTAAAGCTCATTTTCGGAGATCGCAACATGAAGAGACGAGATGTCTTCACCTTAGAATTGCCGATATGCGAATCGCGAAAGCGCCTTTTGGTAAAGGCTCGTGGTCACAGCCAATGGGCATATGGAGTAAGCATGAGACCCATCTTCTACATTGAATGATGCAGATTAAATACTTAAACTGATCGTGTGGTTGTTGTTCTTCTAGATGCCTTGGCCATTAATAATCACTGTAAGATAGTTATTCAGTTATAGTAACTGAATCTTTGAAGCCTGAGGGTTCGAGTGCATACCCTGAATGTACGGGGTAGAAATAAGTTAAATTCGGTGAGATGAAATGATGGTGTGTATGGAATTAATGGTACAGTCGTAGCTCTAAAGAAAAATTCGTTTCTGCGGATTTTAAAACTTCAATATCTTGACTTCCCGGACTCCGTTTCAGATGATTTTTTTTTTAAATTGGGTGTTTTTATGAGAGGAACTCAGATATACAACCTCTTTCTGAAAAATTTTCACAAAAATATACTGAAAATTTCTGGAATGTCGCGGCCCTCTTTTTCTTCTCAAAAAAAAAAATCTGCAAAAATAAAAAATATTTGCCCACAATGTCTGCCAAGGGAAGTGCTCTGATACCAATTGTTAAGTACCTATACCAGATCTGCAAATATACTTAAGAAATAACCGAGAATAAACCATAAATCATTCACCATAACATTGAACACAAGAAATATCCAAAACCCTTGTGGTAGGGTAACACCATATATTAATCCTTATGGAAGGATAAAACTCCTCAAGCAATCCTTGCTTGTACAATCACAATATTCTTCACTATGTTTCATCACATTGCCTACACTTCTTTATATATCTCTCCCTATCTCCTGGGAACCTTCTCACATTTATTACATCCAACTACCATAGTGAGCCTTTATTAATATAGTGGACCTGTCCACCTTACATTGAATGACCACATTCTCATATATTAAATGACTTCCATTAATAACACATAACTACATTCCCATTGGGTACCTCCCTAGGTACCCCATATTACCTCCCTAGGTATACTACATCCCATCCCCCTTCACATGTTTCGTCCTCGAAACATGAGAAGAAACCATACAATACGACCGACTAAGCAATGTAGCCAATTGGTACCAAGTACGACCATCCATACATCCCAATGGAAGTCGAACATGATATCTATCTGCTACCTTTCCACCTTGATCTTTCTCTGCATCATGTTGGGGTTGCCATGGGATTGTTTTTGTAGCTTGAGCTCTTTCCGTAGTGTTGGTAGTCCTCCATGCACCTCTTGATCGGTTTTCTGTCTGGTGCCCTGCTGATGCATAAATGTGTTGATGCACATGCCCTTACCTTGATGACTTTTGCATCTCTATATGATGTGGATGGCGATATACAACAACTATAGGAAGTTTTTCTTTTTTCTTCAAATCTGCAACACTTTGTGCCTTTGAGTCAATGACCTCCTTAGCTTCTTGATTATGTCCTTTTTGTAGTTTTGCTTCATCTCCTTTTATAGACTTTGCCTCTGATTCAACTTCAGACTGGACAATAACTTCTTTGCTAGCTTCCATGGGTCCATCTTTCTTACTAAGAGACACATCCTGCAATGTGATTTTCTTTTTCTTGTACAACTTTAAAAACTTATTTTTCACATTAATATTAATGGTACCCACTTGTTCTATCTAAGGATATCCCAAAACAATATCCACTTCATCCATATCCATAGCATAAAAATCAGAATGCAACACATATTTATCCATGGTAATCTTCAAATCTTTAAAAATTTGAACATTTTCACCCTCAACATGTGTGCTTTGAATATTTTTTATTGGAACTTGCAATCTATTAACCAACTGAACATTGATAAAATTATGCATGCACTGTGCAATCTATTAACCAACCAACATTGATAAAATTATGCATGCAACTAGGGTTAATAGAAAACAACGACATATTTTTTTTTATGAATACAACCATGAACCTATATCATAGATTTTTCATGAAAATAAACTCTTGGTTCTTTCTTTATCCTTATTTTCTCCATGAGACCACTTCTAACAATATTTTTTCAAATTCTCCATTGAGAGTGTCATCATCTCCTTATAATCAGCGATTTCCACCAAATGGCAACATTACCTTGTAATTTGAGATCTACCTAATGGGGCCAATTATATTCCCATGCTCAATTTATTTCTTTAATGAATGATTCAATACTAGGCCATCACATTTCCTCAGAAATACATCTTAAGCAGAAAACTCCAAAAATAGAACAATAAGTTACGTAGAGATCACGTTTTCTCCGAAAACCTCAAAATCAAGGACTTTAAAATGCTCATAACTTTACTTCCCAAACTCCATTTCGCTGATTTGTTTTTTTGAAATTGGGTATTTTTCCAAGAGTAATTCAAATACTCCTATTTATTTTTCCAAATTCAGCCTATAGCTTATATCTGAATCTCGGCAAGTGCTCTCTTTTTTCTTCCCCAAAAGATATTATGCAAAAAGAGAAACAAATCTTCCCTTCTTTGGCCAGAGTGCCTGGATACCAATTATATTAAGAACCCGGTTTAGATCTACAAATAATCACCACAAATACCTAACACAATAGATCCACAAAGTAATATAGAAAAAACCACACAATATTATTTTTCACAAAACCCTTTGGAGGTAGGCAACACACTTACAATGGATCCTATTATGGAAGGGATCCTTTGTTAAGAACCCATTAGATCTACAAATATAATCACCATAAATACTAAATACACAATAGATCCACAAAGCAATATAGAAGAAACCACACTTTATTATTACCAAAACCCTCTTGAGGAAGTGGCACCATACAATGGATCATATTATGGAGGGTATCCTCTCTTGTTCACTTTCCTTCTCGAGGGGGCATCCTCCTATTGGATACAACTCACAATACAATACTTCTCATGTCTCATTACATTGCTTGAACCTCTTATATGCTACCATCACCTAAGAACATTCTAGAGGAGGAATTCTAGAAGTAGAACCTCTTAAGAAGTCCTCTTACATTTTATTATATTCCACTACTCCATTTATTATATCTAACTACCATAGTGGGCCTTATTTAATAATATAGCAGTGACCTAGTCCACTTTACATTGAACGACTTCCACTATTATTACTATGGGCCCTCCGCCCCCCACTACCTCTAGCTACCTTACATTCCATCCTTATGAAAGTGTTGTCCTCAATGCTTGATGTACAACCATATACCGTGGTCCCATGGATAATTGTGGACCATAATGTTAAAGAAGATTGGAGAACCAAGGTCCCATGTAGAAAGGAAAGCCACCATGTTGAAGTAGTCCAAACCCCATTATAAGCTAGGGTCCCATGTCCATGTGCTCATGTGAACTCCCTGCGAATATTTTGGAACTTAATAACCAACTCAAAATGATTCTTCAAAGACTGTGACACTACCATGTGGATCCAAATGTTATCATCCATACACATAGTGAGGGCATCGTGAAAGGTAATCTCGAAGGAATACCATCAGAGAATATGAAAGATGAACACTGGTAATAATCATTGGCTCTCGATTGGTCATATTGATGCTCTCTACAGAAGGTGGATTAGAGTCATCAAATGAAATATGAAAGTGGTTGTCATCCCAGAATGACAACTATCCATAGTACCAATCATCACAATCGGCCTCAAAATCCTTCCTACCCAAGATATATTTCTTTTGATTATATTCATCCCTGTATATCCAATTATAAGAAATATTCACAGATAAGTATCCAATGAATTTAATACTATTGCAAACTATCATTCGTGCCATTTGCAAGGTTATGCACCCAACATCCAATGTTTCATACAGTTTGGATTTGAATGTTTCAAGAATTCCCTTGAGGGCTTGAGAGGAAATATTCATCTGATCACCCTATGAACTCTTCAAATTCCACATCCGTCATGAAAAACTCAAAAAATAGAACAATAAGTTATTGCAGAAAATCACCTACAAGTCATGTAAAAACCCTAAAAAATCGTTGAATTTAAAATTTCATAACTTCACTTTTCCGGACTTCGCTGCTGCTGTGGATTTATTTTTTGAAATTGGGTGAAATTGTGAGAACTCCGACGGTAATTTATTTAGGTAAATTCGGCCTCCTGTGACTTACGTAAATAAAAAATCGTACACCGGTCTCATGAAAAAAAAACCCCTCGAAAATTTACATTTTGAAACTTCAATATCCCGACTTCCTTGGAACTGCTTTCAACATTTTTTTTTAAATTGGAAGTTTTTATGAGAGGAACTCGACATAATAACCCGCTTCTAAAAATTTTTCAGAAATATAATCGAAAATTCTCGAATGTCGCGTCTCTTTATTCTAAAAATCAAGTAAAAATAAAAATATTTGTCCACAATGTCCGCTATTGAAAGTGCCTGATACCACTTGTTAAGAACCCGTATTAGATTCTACATAAATATAATCACTACAAATACTAAATACACAATATATATCCAAAAAGAATATAAAAGAAACCACATTGTTTTATTACCAAACCCTTGAGGTAGGGCACCATACACATGGATCCTATTATGGAAGGGATCATCTCCTGCTCACTTCATTCTCGAGGAGCATCTCCTATTGGGCCACCACTCCAAATACAATACTTCTCTTTATGTCTCATTATATTGCTTGAATCCCTTTATATAGTGCCACCATCACCTAAGAACATTCTATAGAGGAGGAATCTTCTAGAATAGAACCAAGAAGTCCTCTTACATTTATTATATCTAACTACCATAGCAGCCTCCGTATTTTAATAATATAGTGGGACCTAGTCCACCTTACATTGAATGACCCCACTATTATCACTATGGCCCTCTGGGCCCCCTTACTACCTCTCTAGCTACCTTACATAGTAACTGAATCTTCGAAGCTTGAGGGTTTGAGTGTATGCCCTAGATGTATGGGGTAGAAATAAGTGAAATTCGGTGAGATGAAATGATGGTGTATATGGAATTAATGGTACAAATCAAGAGCTCTTAAAAGAAAATTGTTTCAAATGAAGATAAATCCAAATAAAATTATACAGGACAAAGTGGAGGAGAAAAGATGGGGCGAAGGATTATGGAAGAAAAGATGGCTCAGAAATTGAGAAAAATTAATGCTTAATCTTTGACAGAGAAGATAAGAGTTGTTTTGCAGCTTATGACAAGAAGGATTCCAGGTGTAGTAGGGAGGAGCAAGGAGATCAGAAAAGTCTCCTTGTACAAGTTGGTGCTTGTACATCCGGGAGTTGTAGCTTCCATTTAGTAGGTTCTGAAGAAACAGAGGTAGCAGCCTCATCTGGGTTGTAGCTCAGATAAAATAAGAATGTAAAGAGGAGTTGGAGCTTGCCTTTCATTCATAAGAAGAAAAGGTTTTTTCCTTTTGGGTTTCCTCATGAAAAATCACTTGTTTCATTTATGTGATTGTATATTTATTGGTTAAATGTATTACTGCAAGTTAAATGTTAAAGGCATGATTTATTGATTAATAAGTATTCTTCTTATAAAATGAAATAAATTTTATACAACTAATTCACGGCGCCCCCTCAACCCCCCTCTCTCAGTTGACTTATCCGTTCAACATTAATATTTTATGAGACATTCATAGTTTATTAAACACTTAATAGTTTTCTTACACTTCTTTAATTTAATTTTAATTTAGTTTTCTTATAATAGGATACTTCAATTTAATTTTGTTATAATAGGATATTTATCTAAATTAGGGCAATCAATCTATCTATTAAAGTAAAGGATTTTACCCAATTACATACTGAAGCAAGAGTAGAAAAACACATAACAAGAAACTTGATTGAGCAGTAGCTAATATCAAATGCTTCACTTTCAAACCCAAAAGTAAGTACAAAGCAGATGCTTCTAGTACCTCGAACTAAGACTAGTCCCTTTTCTTCAATATGTTCCTATTCCTCCTGATTATTCCCTTATACGTTGCACATGTTTCCTTCATTGGTTAAATCTTTTCATCTTTCCCTTTTTTATCTTTCTGCACTGTTGTTAACCTAGATTTGTTATTTTTTTTTTTGAAGATGTGAAACACACTCCTGTTTTTTAGCTATTTGAAAGAACAATACTCTAGTCACATCGACCTTCTTTGGGTCATTAGTGGACATTGATACATGTTCTTTTTCATATTCTGAGAGTTTGGAATGCAGAATCTGAATTTTCAGTTACACCATATACAAAAGAAAATTTCAATTCACAGTCACTAAGATCATATCAGTAGGATTGTATCAATGTACAGTAAACTCCAGTGACCTCAGATAGCTCAACACCATGATTGAAACAAAAGTAGGTGCAAGGGACTAAACCATGATGAAATATTATTCAAATGCAAGAATATTTATGTACATGATGTTGGATCATTGGTTACTCCGGGTGCTTGTGGTCACAACAACTCTTCATATTTATGTACATGATGTTGGATCATTGATTACTCCGGGTGCTTGTGCTCTACAGTCAATGCTTTTCTCCCTGTCTGTTCCTCACCGCCTCACTACCTGGAAACCTCGCATAAATAATTACTCTGCCAAGTATCCTTCCTCTCTTACATAATAAAGGTATGGCTTCTAGGAAAGCATTTTTTTAAAACAGAGTTGGAACTTGGATTTTTTTCTCTGCAGTTTTACAAGAAGCAGAAGATGAAGATTCTAGATACTATTTTCAAAAACTGGAAGCAAAGGAAGGAGAACAAGTTGTAAGAAACAGGGGATGGTAGTGTGAAAACACATGCATTGATGGTGAGCGAGCTGGATGTGTTCCCTCATGATGGTGATCGCTCTACTCACAGGTGCTCAGTTGATTAAAAGTAATTACAAGAAGCAGAAGATGAATATTTTAGATACTATTTTCAAAAACTAGAAGCAAAGGATGGAGAACAAGTTATAAGAAACAAGAGATGGTGGTGTGAAAACGCACCATTAGAATTGAGAGTGATACATATATTATGTATGATTATGCCCTCTCTTCATAGATGCAGCGAGTGAGTTGGATGTCTTTCGACATTATGGTGACTGCTCTGCTCACAGGTATTTAGTTGATGAAAAGTAAAAGAAAAATCTCTAAAAACTCCTATTTTATCTTTGAAGATTTCATAAAACCATTCTTCCTCCTATTGAATGTATTTGCAGGTCGAGGGGAACATACATGTAAGATATACATGTATTCCAAGTGACGCATGTCGATTTCGTATGTAAATTGTTCAGATGCTCTGAGCTCTGGCCACGAGTCGCATATGAGAAGTGTTATGAAACTAGTGTTCAAATCCCCTAGTGCTACTCCTTGCCTTGTCTCCCACTTTGTAACTATAGGTGTTGCTGAAATTGTTGAACCGAGCTTCGAAGAATCAACAGTGCAACCTACCGATGGTGTGTGCACCCACACTTACAGCAGGATAAAAATATCTTATGGCATTGGTGTCTCTGGGTTAGGGTTCGATTCCTATTAAAAATTATTTAAAGGTTTCTTGAATTGAATTACATGGCAGACTAAGAATGTCTCTATGGTCAAAGCCCTTGGCCATGAACGTCCTAGTGAAGTTCTCCACGTCTTCGTCGGGGGACGTAAGGTTGGCCTCTACAATACTACCAAACGATATTGTCCTATCTCGTCTTCCTGTAGCCACACCAAAGAACAGTCCACCCATCTTCACATAACAAAATACATAAACACAAGCCCTTTTTCGAGAAAGAAACCAATAACATCATGCATATGGCAGTAATCGATCCTATAACTACAATTACCATGGTGATGGCATCTCTGGTACTTAAGACGATAATATCATCACATGAGACAACGAGAGGGCACGCTGCTTCCAGTCTATCCTTGATAACATCTTCTAGTCTAGCCTTGATAATGTCAATGAAGTCATACCCTCTCGACGAATTGGCACTGGGGAAGGCTTCTTTCTCCAGCAAATACCTGTCCATGGAATCCAAAAGTATAAAAGAATTGCAACCCTATAATTAAATCATGCCATATTAACAGAATTTCGACATAGTATCATAATGTCTTTCGAGTTTATCTGGAGGAAGCGGTCATGGAATACCATGCGTAGGAGTGCAGGAGCAACATTGGAGAAATTATAGGCGATTAGCACCTCCGAGATTATAAATCGATATCAACAGTGAGATCACCAGCATGGAAATCCAAACCATGTTCCTTCCCATGTTGCCAAGTTTTTTTTCCGCAACCTATGGATCCCTCTCCCGCTCTGACATGTAACAAGGTTACATTTATTCAATCCATATTTAAAGCCCCACAGATCATGGTCTTTGATTCCTCGAGCACTAGCTTTGATTCCTATCCTGGTTAGTAAATTCAATTGAGTTTTTTGAGTTACCTACGATATTAGGATAACTATGTTATAATACCCCTATGCCTAACCTCAATTGTAAATGTAAATGTAAATGTACATATAGGTTGATGAGACAAAATATTTGTGGTTATTTCTAGACTTCAGTGAACCTATATTTGTAAAAAGTAATCACACTAATTTTTTAATGAAAACACATCAAAGAGTATGGGGGGCTAAACTCCACTAGAATGAGAAAGGGAGGTTGAGTCTAGGAAAAAGGGGCTAAGCTAAGGGGCTTAAGCCCAAAGGAATATTTTATTAATATTCCTAAAAGTATGAAGTATAAAGTATGGATATTTTATATCCTCAGTGCCTAAGTTGAGAAACATATCACCATGTGGGGGGTCCATGTGTGGGGCCCATGTAGTTCCCAACATGACAAGTGTCAAGTTGGAAACATTCACATAAGTTTTGGGGACTTTAGTTCATTTTCCTATCATTCCATCATCATTCTCTTACCATTCTCACCTTCACTACGCTCTTGACATCTGTACCATGTTGTTTCCATTACTTGTACCTGTACCATGGAAAGCTTTGGAGCTGGAATGAAGAGGCGGGTTTTCAGGCCTGTGAGCATTCTCTCTAGATGAGAGAACTGTTGGGAATTGACTCCCAAGGTGCTAAACTGCATCTACAGGGCTTTGACGCTTCCCATCCGACATGTTGATGAAGCCCCGAAAAGGAAGTGGGGCAGCTGAAGGACTATTGAGCAGAGAAGGGGCACACTTCCTGGGGTGGGACAGGCATGTAGGGAATGAGGGACCATAGGTTGTCTGCTAGAGTTGACACCTAAGTCTAAGTTTTTCTATTTTCTGAGAGACCTTAGCCTGGTCAGGAATCCTTTACCTGGGTCGGGTTTTAGCCCCATCTCGGGGGTGAACCATTGCTAAGAGTTATGAGTAGTGTGGTCTGAGGCTGAGGAATTTGGAAGGTCTGCACGCAGTTGGTGAATTTTTACCAAAGATAAGTGTCAATAATGTGTTTTCTTTATGTGTTGTGTTATTATTTATACATTATCTTTCATGGGTTTTTCTGTATATGTTGTATATATATACTTGTTATATTCTGCATTAATCTGTACATTTGTAGAGCATAATCAGTTAATTAAAATAGTATCAGAGTTTGGAAATTTGCGTGTGGAATTGCCCAGCTCGAGGTTGTTGAGGCTGCATATGTCTTCCCCATGAGCATCATAATGATGTTATTCAAGTCGTTGTTGGTTGTTGGAAGGTTCACCTTTTGGATATTTCAATGTGTCGTGATATTACAATATCAATGCAAGACAAAACATCACAGTATTTTCATCTATTTAATAAAATCTCTTATTAAAGTGGATCATATGCCAGATCATATGAAAAATCATTTGTGTTCGCATGCTTATCGTTCATATAAATAATGTAAATTGGAGCAACACTTATTTGTGTTCGCATGCTTATCGTTCATATCGATAATGTAAATTGGAGCAACACTTATTTGTGTTCGCATGCTTATCATTCATATCGATAATGTAAATTGGAGCAACGTAGGATATTTAATATTGATTTGGACTTTGAAATATATATTTTATTACTTTATTAATATAACCAAATTTACATCCCATGAGTTATCCAATATTATTCCATCATTAGTGGTTTAGATAATGCTTTGTAGTTGTAAGTATCCCATTCCACCATTGTTTTTTAATCCCTCTTAGTTGTTTAGTAGCCTCAGGCCTAGTCTTCCTCTTGCCCCACTAGAGAACTCAATGATGAAGTTGATGCAATTCATTCATAAATGCTCCAGAAAAATAAGTTGGACATCCATGTTTATTTCTCCTTTCCAAATTTTGGTTATTGAATAGATGTATCTTAACCTTGACCCATAATAGTTGTAGCTACTATATATCCAAAGGCTTGCAGAATATGCAAATTTTCTAGGTAGGCAAAACAACTCCTCCAAAACACATCATTGATGCTCCAATGGATTGCCATTGCCCTCATGTTACATTATTGATGCTCCAATGGATTGCCATTTCCCTCATGTTGAATGTAGAACTATAGTCTCCGTTGAATTAACCTAGATAATCTAGATACAGAGCAGAACCTTAGTTTGAAGAACTCCACTGGATTCTATGAGTTAATTATCTAATAATGTCAATGGATTTCTTCCATTAAACTTATGTTTGTTATTGTTTTAATTCCTAGAGATGGTATTTCCCACCGAATGCTTGCTTAAGGCTTTAAACAAGTCTACATATAATATTCTCAAGGGTATCTTTTATGATTGTGCCTTTACGAAATTTTTATTTTTAAAAGATGATATTTTACTTGTTTTGACTTGCTCAAGTCTCAAGTCCCAATTCCAATTTCTAAAATTGTTAGGTTTTCTTTTGAATAAAACTAAAAACAACTTTGGCATTTACATATGAGGCATAGACCCAAAAAAAATTGGGCTTCTTAAGAAACTTCCACAAGTTTTCTATCTCGGGTGGATACCATGGTCAAAATTGCCCTAGATCATAATTATAAGATTGTCCTTCGAGCTTTAGAAGCCATAAAATATACAAACCATCATTAATAGTACAAAGTCCATCCAAGTGGCACACATATGAAGAAAATCACATAAAACAAAAAGCATCAACTAGGCAACACTAGGAATCATACTCGCATTCGGAGGATGTCATCATGATTCTTGGGAGGCACTCCTCAAGCATGGATATTAGGTTTAGGGTATAGTATAATTGGTTCCCATCCATCCTTCCCTTTCCCTGGTTAGGTTTCCAAGAACTTTTCATCTTTTCAAATACTAAAAGCCAATCAAGGAAACTTGTCATTGTGATGTTGGTGCAAGCGAGGTTAATTATGAAGTCATTTTTCCTGTTTTCTCTCCTACAACGTGATGAGAAAAATTATCAATTTTTAACGATGAAGTCTAAACATTTTACATTTTTTACCATTTCTAATCATATTTTGGTCAAGTTTGCTCTAAATCCGATAAAAAAAAAATTGTTGGAATTGCATATTTCATCTGTTAAATCCACATAATCCCTCTAGGTATTTTTCAGGGCGTTGAATCCATTTTGTTGGGTATATGTTATATTCTTTGCATGGTTAGATCTAGTGTCTGCATTAGAGGGGGGTTCTCTAGGCCCCCCCTACCTGGGGGGTTACAGGGGGGTGGAGTCCCCCTGTCCGGGGGATTCACAGGGGGGTGGGAGCTCCCTACATGGGAGTTCAGGGGTAGTGCCCCCGGAAATATAATTGGCATTTTTTGCATCTGTTTTTGGCAATTTTTTGACACAA
This sequence comes from Picea sitchensis, assembly GCA_010110895.2. Classification (NCBI taxonomy): domain Eukaryota; kingdom Viridiplantae; phylum Streptophyta; class Pinopsida; order Pinales; family Pinaceae; genus Picea; species Picea sitchensis. The sequence goes on from SNQJ01S0033228.1 coordinate 79,345, forward strand.
GGTTTTCGCCGATTGTTTTCTAATTCTGGTTAAGGAATTAGGGTTGTTTACTAATCCGGGTCAATGGATTAGGGGTTTGGATGCTGCGAGACCCTATATGTTTATTGTATTGTAAACAATGAAGAAGATGATGAATAAAAGATTAGAGGTGTGGCTCTAAATAGGTTGTTGATTTTCCCGGTTTGGGTTTTCAGGGTAAATATATATGTGTAATGTGTGTGTGTGTGTGTCATTGTATTTTTTCTATTCTATTAAGAATTTTTTTGCAGTAATTAATTGTAAAAAGTTAAAATCTACACATTTTTGAAAGATTGGTTGTGATTGATGTCAACCCTTGAAGAAGCCCCGACGATGTGGGTATGATACCCGAAGTTGGTTGAGGAATTTGGACATGAATGAAATTTTGAATGAAGGTAAGATGCTCATAGATGGATATTCCTCATCATGTCATTTCCGATGATATGTGGCACGTCACGTGGTTCCCCATGGTTAGGGAGTTATGGCCTTTTGAAGTTGGAAGCCCCGAAGAATGGTCAAGAAGCCCCTAGTTCGTTACATGTCTTTAATGAAAAGGTAAAGTGGTTGTAAAAATAAAACTCTAGAAGCCCTAAGTTAAATGAGAGAGGTTACCTAGAAGAAGTATAAATACACCTCAAGGATTCATTCACGAGTACATTCACACACTCCTTCATTGATTATCTTTCATGTGAACTAGTGATCTTTTGGCTAAGGTTGTGATGGTAATTTATGAGGTTGTAAAGGAAGGAGGAGTGAAGAAGTCTCGGGGTTGTAGAGGAGAGTGATATTTTTGAGGAAACCCTAGGTTACCTGATCCCTGTAGGTCAAGCATAAGGTGTCCTGTGAGGACCCCACAGGTTGCACAGTGGTTGTCACGTGAGGACCCGCGTGACAGGATGTCTTAGTCCCGCGAGGACAAGATAAGTTTAGGGGAAATTCTTGTGCTAGGTCCCTGAAGTCAGAATAAAGTCTATAGGTCAACATTACAGTGTTTCAGGTCAACTACAGAGGTACAAGCTGTATTGATGATCAGTTATAGGCTAATGTGATAGAGATTGGATTCAGTGACATTGATAGGTTGGACAGGTTGATGTGACAGTGGTAGTGAACGTGGCAGAGATTGTGGTAGTGACAGTTGGTCTACACTTATATTTTAGGGAGGTAGGACGGGTCAAGGGTATCTGGTTGTAGCCACCTTTCGGTTGGTGTCGGATAACTTAGGGGGTTGTAGCCTCCTTCTGGTTGGAGCGAGATAATTCATGGAGGTGTATCTTCCTTCAGGTTGGAGCCTGAGAATAGGGAGTTGTATCCTCCTTCCAGTTGCAGCTGGAAAATTGGGAAGTTGGTGCTTCCAATGAATGTATTTTTTTGATATATAAGAAAAACATTCCTTGGTTTTCTCCCATTTGAGTTTCCACGTAAATTATGGTGTACTGTGCATTTGATGTTGCTTATGATTATACTGCTGATGATATATATTGAATGCTAAATATAAATTGGATAAACATTGTTGAAGAATATGCATTGTGGTTAAAAGTAATAAAAGTGCTCATACTGATTCACCCCCCCTTTTAGTATTCCAACAATTGGTATCAGAGTAGGTCCTTCAAGAAGTGGTCTAACCACTGGAAGGAGATCATGGAATATGCTAAGATTGGAGCACCAGTATTTGACGGTCATAATTATTCTTTCTGGAGTATAAGGATGAAAACCTTTTTACATGCAAAAGGATTTTATGTATGGAAAGAAGTAGTATATGGATACAAAGCACCAACAACTCCCCCAACAAACAAGGATGGAAAGAAACTCAAATAAAACAACTCAAAGGCTAAAGGTACTATTCTAAACAATCTTGTTAATTCAATACTTGTGAAGGTTATGCATTGAAATTCTGCAAAGGATCTCTGGGATAAGCTTCAAAATATTTATGAAGGAGATGCTAAATTCAAGGGAGTTAAACTCCAAACCTTTAGAGATAAGTTCGAACAATTGAGGATGAAGGAAGATGAAGATATTGTAGTCTACTTTATAGGAGTTGATGAAATAATGAATACTATTAAAGGTCTAGGAGAAGAGATGAAGGAACCAGTCATTGTTCAAAAGGTACTAAGGTCTCTACCTGTGAGATTTGATCCAAATATTTCATCCCTAGAAGAAAGAACATATCTATCTAGCTTGAGCATGGACGAGTTACATGGGATACTCATCGCTTTTGAAATGAGAATAGAACAAGAGAATCTAATCACAAAGGAAGAAACATTCAAAGCATCCAAGAAGACAAATAAGAAGAGTAAGAAAAATCCAAAGTTGGATTGTAGCTGCAGCGATGATTCAGAGGAAGATGAAGAAATGGAAAACTTTGTAAGAAAGTTGAAAAGAGGAACCTGTAAATACAAAGGTATGCTTGCATTGAAATTTTTTAATTGTGGTGGTATTGGTCATTTTGGTTCTAAATGTCCCCATAAGAATAAGTAAAGTGATGAAGAAGAAGACCCTAAAAAGAAAAGGAAAAATCAAAAGGATAGAAGAAACAAAAATATTTTTTTCAAGAAAAGTCTCTACACAAAGGAAGGTAGTTCCTTATCAGACAAGGAAGAATACAGTGACAGTGATACAGAAAGAGTACTCTTCATGGCAGTAGAAGATTTTGAAGAAGAAGGAGAAGTTGATCTTAGAGAAGAATTGATCAGTTCCTCAGAAGAGCCAAGGAATGAAAGAAAGACAATCAAGTCACTCAAGGAATAACTAAAGAGAAAAGAAGGTTATGAGAATTCTAACTTAGAAGAGGTCAAACAAATGATCGTGAAGTAAAAAATCCAGGTAGAAGAAGACAAAAGAATTAAAGAAGCACTCAGAAATCAGTTGGAAGAGAAGGAAAAAATGATTGAAGGCTTGTAAGAAAAAATATTCACTCTAAGAAAAGATCTTCAGAAGAAGGACATGCAGTAGAACAACACCAAAATATTGGATGAGATCATTAGCAGTCAAAGGCCATACTATGAAAAATCTGGACTAGGATACAACTAGACATAGAAAGTCTCGAGATCTAAGACAACAGAACAAGAAGAAAAACAAAGAAGTTATGCAGAAGTAGTCAGAGGATCTCCTAAAAAGGAAGAAGGCAAGAAGATCCAAGAAGAAGATTATAGAGACACTACACCACCTACAAGATTTTCAGAATTTAAAATCAACAACAACGAGCTATGGAAAGACCTCAAGAATAAGAAGGATTCAAAAGAGAAGCACCATTCATAAGATCTCCCACCTCCAAGTATCAAAATATTTTTCTTGGTTTATGTTATTCATGTAATAATTTTGGGCACAATGCTATGAATTGTAGAGCCAATACCAAGAACATAAGAAATTATGAAGGCTACACAAGAAATGGTTATCCAAGAAGACCTCATGAAGCACAGAGAAAAAACTACAATAGATTTGAATCCTTGAGTAATGAAGTAGAATGCTACAAATGCAACAATTTTGGTCACATGGCCAAAGACTGTAGATTGACTATTCCTCCAAGGGAACCAAAGCAAAATATCAACAATCATAAGCATGAACCAAAAAGGATATGGGTAAGGAAGTAGGATCAATTCAACACTGAAGAATGCATGTTTGATCTACAACCTCAACAGAAGAAGCGTGGATGGTATGTTGACGCTGGCTGCTCAAAGTATATGACAAATGATAAAGATAGGTTTCTAACTCTGAAAAAGGAAAGAGATGGATCAGTTTTGTTTGGCAATGACAACTCAACCAAATGTATAGGAATAGGTACAATCAAGCTTGGATGCAAGGATTCCAAGGTAGAAAATTTTCTACTAGTCGAAGACATGAATAAAAATATACTAAGTGTAAGTCAAATGTATGATCAAGGACACAGATTTTTGTTTGAATCAGAGAAATGTGAGATAAGGAAAGCATGATCAGGCAAGTTGGTGGCTACAATTGTAAGAAATCCAAGCAACATATATGTACTAAATGAAATTGGAAAAGAAATATGTTTCCTAGGAAAGGATGATGAAAGTTAACTATGGCATAGAAGAATGGGTCAATTAAATTTTGATAATCTTGTCAAAATCAGTAGAAAGGAAGTAGTAATAGAAATGCACGAGATATCGAAGCTAGCAATTACTCTATACAAGCATTGTCTATAGGGAAAACAGACCAAAACAAAGTTCAAATCAAAGGAGTACTCCACGACATAACCGCTAGAGATTGTACATACTGATCTCGTTGGACTGACAAGAACGAAGGGATTGAATGGTGAGTAGTACTTTATGCTATTGGTTGATGACTACAGAAGAATGACTACAGTTTTCTTTCTCAGAATGAAGTTAGAGGAATTTGAACACTTCAAGATATACAAGGAAATGGTTGAAACTGAGATAGAATAAAAAATCAAGTGTTTGAGATCAGACAATGGAGGAGAGTTTACCTCAAAGGAATTCTAGAGAACATGGGATAAAGAGACAGTTCTTAGCAGCTATGACACCTGAGAAAAATGGAGTTGTCGAAAGGAAGAACATAATAGTTCAAGAAATGGCCAGAACCATGTTGAAAGATTCCAAGTTGAAAGACATCTTTTGGGTACAAGCAATACATGCAACAGTTCATATCCAGAACAAAGGAATGCTCAGAAATAACAGTGATAAGAATCCCTACGAGCTATGGAAAGGAAGACCAATAAATGTGAAACATTTAAGAGTGTTTGGAAGAAAAAGTTATATCAAAAGAGAAGATGGCAGGATTGGAAAATTTGACTCTTGAGTTGATAAAGGCATACCGGTTGGGTACTCAAGAAAAAGCAAAGCATACAAATGATTCAATATAAGACTCAATAGAATAGTGGAAAACATCAATGTGATGATTGATGAGACAAATGGACAGAAGATAAAAGAAGGAAGAAAAGATTCAGTGCAATAGGATCATGAAGAACATTTGAAGGAAGAAGAAGTATAAGAGGAAGAAGAACAAGAGCAACCAGAAGAAGAGCAAGAGGAAGATGAGAAACAAGATTTTCAAGTACTTCCAAAGACACCTAGTAGACGAGTGCATAAGAATCATCCACCAGAATAGATTATTGGGAATACATATGCAGTAGTTGAAACTCGAAGAAGAATACGTTCAAGTGAACAACAACACCTAGCACTGTTATCCACAATTGAGCCAAGCAGTTTTGAAGAAGCCAACGAAGATGAACATTAGATTAAAGCTATGAATTAAGAATATGATCAGATATAAAATAATGACACATGGGAACTAGTTCCAAGGATGAATAACAAGAACGTGATTGGTACAAAGTGGGTCTTCATAAACAAATTGAACGAGGATGGACAGGTTACCAGGAACAAAGCAAGATTGGTATGTAAAGGATACATTCAAGTTGAAGGTATATATTTTGAAGAGACATTTTCCCCAGTTTCCAGAATTGAAGCAATCAGATTGATTCTAGATTATGCATGTTCCAAAAATATCAAGGTATATCAGATCGATGTAAAGTCAACCTTTCCAAATGGAGAGTTAGAAGAAGAAGTATACATCGAACACCCAAAAGGATTTCTACTATCAGAAAAGGAAAGTTATGTCTGCAACTTGAAGAAAGAATTATATGGACTCAAGCAGGCCCCTAGAGCGGGGTATTCAAGACTGCACATGTATCTAAAACAACAAGGATTTAGGAAAGGCAATGCATAAAGTAATCTCTACATAAAAGTAGATCAAGATAATATATTGATAATTGAAGTTTATGTAGATGACATTATGTTTGGAAGTGACAATGACAGGATGAATCAAAAGTTTTCCAAAGATATGCAGAACGAGTTTGAGATGTCCTTACTTGGTGAGTTGACCTTCTTTTTGGGATTACAAATATTTCAGTGTCATAAAGGTATATTCATCTCTCAGACCAAGTATATCAGAGAAATGCTAAAGAAGTTTGGAATGGAAGATTGCAAACCAGTAAGTACTCCTATGCAAACCAGTTGCAAGTTAAGAAAAGTTGATTATTCTAAGGATGCATATCAGAGACTCTACAGATCGATGATTGGCAACTTACTCTATATGACATTGTTTATACAGGATGTAATGTAGGCAGTTAGACAGGTTGCAAGGTTCCAAGAAGCACCAAAGGAATCTCATGTTAAGGTAGTAAAGAGGATATTCAAATATCTCAAAGGAACATAAGATTTTGGATTATGGTATCCAAAAGGGAATGAACTATCTCTGGTTGCCTACACAGATGAAGATTGGGAAGGTTGCATTGATGATAAACAAAGTACAAGTGGAGTAGATTTCTACTTGGGTAATTGCCTGGTATCATGGTTAAGAAAGAAACAATCATCAATATCCTTATCTGCAGCAGATGCATAATACATTGGAGCAGCAACCTGTTGTACTCAGGTTCTTTGGATGAAGCAAACTTTGCAGGATATACAAGTAAAGTATGATGATCCCATTTCAATATTTTGTGACAACACCAACGCCATCAATATCTCCAAGAATCCAGTGATGCATTCCAAGATGAAACACATTCTGATTAAGTATCACTTTCTACGGGAACATGCCACAGTGAAGAACATAAAACTAGAGTAGTTGGGAAAAAAGAGCAGATTGCAGATATCTTCACCAAACCGCTTGTAAGGAAAAAATTTGAGTATCTGAGACAAAAAATTGGAGTAGTTTCTGCCCCTCAGTGATTCACACGACTTCAAGTGCAGTAAGACAGGGGGAGAGAAGCAGAAGACATGAAGAGTCCAATTAAAGAAACTTTTGAATGATTTTCATATACAACATATATTTACACGAGGAAACACCATAAAGAGAAAGCAGAGGCTTGTGGACAGGGGGAGAAACCTCTAGGAGGATTACCCTTTTCCATTGATGTCAAAGGGGGAGAGATAGAGCAAGGCATGGAGATGGAGAGAGAGAATCTTTAGAGAGGATAGATGCAGGTAGAGAGGGGGAGCAATGGTCACAGGGGGAGCATGTGCATGAGCATGAGTATTTCCATGCCTAAGTGTTGCCATCAATGCCAAAGGGGGAGATTGTTGAAAGATTGGTTGCCATTGATGTCAACCCTTGAAGAATCCTTGATGGTGTGGGTATGATACATGAAGTTGGTTGAGGAATTTATACATGAAGGACAACGTGAATGAAGGTAAGACACTCATAGATGGATATTCATCATCGTGTTGTTTTCGATTATATGTGGCACGTCACATGGTTTCTCACAGTTAGGGAGTTATGACCTTGTGAAGTTGGAAGCCCAGAAGAATGGTCAAGAAGCCCCTAGTTGGTTACATGTCTTTAATGAAAGGGTAAAGTGGTTGGAACAAGAAAACTCTAGAAGACCTAATTTTAAGGAGATAAGTTACCTAGAAAAAGTATAAATACACCTCAAGGAGTCATTCACAAGTACATTCACACACTCATTCATTGATCATCTTTATTGTGAACTAGTGATCTTTTAGATAAGGTTGTGATGGTGATTTCTAAGGTTGCAAAGGAAGGAGGAGTGCGGAAGTCTTAGGATTGAAGAGGAGAGCGAGATTTCTGAGCAAACCCTAGGTTACCTGATCCCTGTGGGTCAGGCATAGGGTTTCCAACGAGGACCTTGTGGGTTGCACAATATTTGTCATGCGAGGACCCATGTGACAGGATGTCTTAGTCCCGTGAGGACAAGACAACTTTAGGGTAAATTCTTGTACTAGGTCCCTGAAGTCAAAAGAAAGTCTACAATTCAACATTACAGTGTTTCAGGTCAGCTACATAGGTACTGTTGATGCATGATATGGTACAAGTTGTATTGATGATCAATTACAGGTTGACGTGACAGAGATTGTATTCAATGACAATGAAAGGTTGGACAGTTTGATGTGACAGTGGCAGATATTTAAGTAGTGACAATTGGTCTACACTTATATTTCAGGGCGACTGGATGGGGCAAGGATAGGTGGTTGTAGCCACCTTCCGGTTGGTGCAAAAGAACTCAGGGGGTCGTAGCCTCCTTCTAGTTGGAGCCATATAATTCAGGGAGTTGTAGCTTCCTTCAGTTTAGAGCCTCATAATAAAGGGTTGTAGCCTCCTTCCAGTTGCAGCTAGAAAATTGGGAAGTTGGTGCTTCCAATGAATGTATTCTTTTGATATATAAGAAAATCATTCCATGGTTTACTCCCACTTTGGTTTCCACATAAATTCTGGTGTACTGTGCATTTGATGTGATATTGTTCATGTGATGTTTCTTATGATTATGATGTCAATGATATATATTGAATGATAAAGATAAAATGGCTAAACATTGTTGAAGAATATACATTGTGGTTAAAAGTAATAAAA
>SNQJ01S0033228.1:92242-123576 GCA_010110895.2 Picea sitchensis
ATTGTGATCATCATTGAGTGCCTTGTAAAGATTTTAAAAGAAGCATAATTGTTTAAGCATGGTGACAACTGATTCACCCCCCCTCTCAGTTGTCCAACACTAAAAATTGTGCAAGAGTATTAAAACAAGCCCCATCATTTGTGGATATAGTTAATACAATATGGGGACTACGAGACATATTATGGGTGGGCCAAATGTTGTTAGTCCATTTGGAAAGTTATATCTTCTTTTAAATCTCGGGTGCTAGGTTGGATGGCAAATCAAAGTCTAATTGCGAAAGCCAAGTTGCATAACTCAAGATGGTCAAACTGTCTTTATGTGGTTTGTTGCAAGGATGAGGAAATAAATCATCTCTTATGGTAGCATGACTCAATTTTTTTATGATTGAATTGCTAGAGGGTATTCAACTATGTCAGTAAACCTACTTCATTGGAAAGAGAATTTTTGTGGACAATTTGATGATCATAGTTCATGGTAGAGAGATTTGGAATACTATTCATCTGATAGGTCTCTTGCTTTTATGGAGGAACATTGGGCTACTTTTAATAAGACAAGATAACATAGTTTTTTTATTGTCCAACAAATGACCAGAATAAGTATGTCAATGGCACTAAAAATTACATCCATTGTAAGTACATAATGAGAGAGATGAAATATGAGAAATGAGACATTATTACACACAAACAAAACTCTATAGAATAATTGAATTATTTATAACAGATTGTGACTCTATTATATAGAGCTCACAAGTTGTTATCAGATCTAACGTATTTCCAACATAGAAGGAGAGGTTGAGAGAATATCTCAACCACACACCAAACTAGGAGACTTAGTTGGAGAGAATCTCTCTCACTACCAACTAGCTAACAACCTCCTAAATAATAGACTCAAACAACTCACATATAGAATAATCTCTAAATTACAACAAACAATACATTATCAATCCACATTATGAAGAATCTCACATTAACAATAAGACAAGCAGGAGTTAATAACTCCAACAAGGAGTGTGATAGCAACTCCTAAAGTGATTCTAACAAAGAAAAATAGAAATTGAAGAAGCTAGCTAAAAGAAGAGGTACAAGGTACATGAGAATGAAAAAGGCTAAAACCAAATGAGTCTATTGTCAAAACACAGGAGAGGATATCAAGCCGTGTTGGTGCTAGATGACAACACTGAGAGATGGGGCAAAGAAGCAAGATCCTCATAAGAGTCATCCATCACTATGAAGGGGTCAATATGCTATTAGATGATTTCATTTGGAAAGTAATAGGAGCCAAGGAACATGGATGCCTAATCCTAGAGGTAGCACTAGGGCAAGTAAACCCATCTCTCCTAACATCCAAGATTGTGGGGAAGAAACTTTGAATGGAACATTGGCTCCTTGATATGATCTTGGGAGTAATACTTTGTGTAGGGAATCCCAACTTTGGGATCTCTTGGAATTGATCCATTTACTGGACTAGCGGTGTCTATCCTAAGGTTTGGAGTAGTAGCTCATGAAGTTTGGAGCAATAGCTCCTAAAGGATCTTGAGTAGGTCGTTTGACCCATCAGGTACAAGGGGGGTGTTATCACATAAAATTGTCAAAGCCTTAGGAGTTTGTGGTTTCTACCTAAGTCTGCAAATTTTGCATGTCTCTCCTCCTTTTGCAGACCCGATCGTAAGTGTTTCCTCTCGGCTTGTAGTTTTCTTTTGTTTTCCCTCATCCATTCAATCGACCTATTTTCCCTTGTCGGATTGCCTGAGAAGTGTCGGCCATAAGATATTTTGTTTTCCCTAAGGTCGGTCACTTCTCTCTTTACCTCTGTCACTGAGCCTTTGTTGGCCCGAGCCCTTAGCTAGTCATCCAAGTAAACTACGTAGGGCACAATCGTGACCACCAAGCACAACACTCAAAGTAGTCTGATATAAACTCAAATCAAGCGAGCGAGCAAGATCAATTTTCAATGGCGGATATCCTCAGGCATATCGGATCGACGACCATCGGGCAATCAGGATTAGAGAGTTGCACGAAGTTTAGCGTCATCCAGAGGTCCGAGATCGTGAGGTTAATCTTGGTCGTTGGCATTGGGAAGAACATGTGGTGCAGGATCAACATTTCACTGACTCTCAAAATGGAGCATTCAAAGGGAAGAGTCATGAGGACTCGTGAAATGGTTTGGACCGTCCATTTTAGAGGGGCGTGTGGCATAGGATCTGAACTACGGTGAAGGTCTTTTGGGGAAAGACGAGGTGAGAAGTGTCGATGGCCCGAGGTCCCAAAATTCCGACATGATCTGGGACATTTTTTGCATTGAGACGCGTGTCACCCGATCCGAGCGATTGCGATTTCACGACTCAGAAATTTCAGTCTAGAACACAGTGCAAACTCGCGAAACGCGAAATTGCGACGCGCCTGAGAGTTGAGCCTACGATCATAGCCAATGGTCATATGAAAGCAGGGCCATAAAGAAAAGGAAAGCACCCATTGAGCATTGGGCATATTAAAGTTGTTCAAGGAGACGGTCACGACTGCCCGTTTCAAGGAAAATCTAACTGTTAATCAAGATGGGTCATTTTGCGATTTTGAGCATCGGGATATTTGAAGTAAAAGGGAGTGAAAACTCCCTAAATGTGAAATCCTGAGTTTTCATATGAGATAAGAATGAGGTCACGGACCGCAGTCGTGTAGGTGAAAGGGAAAGGAGTTGAGCAAAGAATCAAAGCGCTCAATTTAGTCACAGAGAAGGATCTGCGTGGCCTCGAAGCGCCATAATTGACTTAAAGGAATTATGAGTTCACTTGGAATGTTCATGGGTGTCAGGCCTCATCCTAATCCTAGTGAAAGTAGTTAATGAAAATAGGGAAGGTGGTTGAAACCTTGTTTCACCACATAAATGGAAAGCATGGAAATTCTGGCCATGGAGGGTAGACTGTCAGTCGAAAGTTCCCCTGTCATGGATTTTCTTGTGAAGCCCATACTAATCTGATCTTGCGTCTGAAAGAAGAATGAAAGTGCCATCTGACAGAAGAAGATGCAGACGCCAAGCCTTGAAGGCAATGATTAGAGTGCACTTCTAAAGGGAGCAGGTTTCTTTGAGTATAAATACTCAATTTTTATATTTTGTAAGGGTCGATGGTTGAGATAAGATTTTGTTTCAGGATTAATCCGTAAGTGCGGACACAAACCGATCTCCCTAGATCCACCTGAATCTAGAACAAAACAGGACAGAATGATACTCTTTCCCTAGATTTTAACTATTGAATGAACTAGGAGGCAAGAATCATGAACATACCGTATGATCACTTCCTTGGGTCTTTGTTGTACCAATTTCGCTCTGATGCTCTTGCGCAGTCCATACCAAGACAGTTCAAACCAATCGAAGTGAAAACAACTCAATATATTCAACAGTTAATCTATACATATGATCAAGGAGTTATGTAATAAAGTGCAATCAACTTTATGGGAAAGGGACACATTACTGTATTATATTGATAGAAAGAAAAACTTACAACTGAGCCTTGATGTCATAGATATCCTTTCATGGCTCCAGCTCGACACACACTTGCTCATGCATGAAGAAAATCAACCACTTTTGATAACCTTCTTGGTGTCTCTAAAACATTTGTAGCATCAATCCTTCATACAATCTTTCACTAATTCTCCAATCAATCTCTTGCTAGTTTGCTTCTAACCCTTTCCATAAGCATTCCCACCTCAATATATAGGAGAGAGAATAGATTAGTTTACTTGGATAGGAATGATCCCAAGATATTAGGAAAGCCGATTGCCGACAACCATTGAATGCCATCTCATCCTTCTAGAAGATTCCCTTCTAGAAGGTTAGAGAAATTATCTTTTCCTTCCTTTAGAGCATGTTCACACCACGATGAGGTTAGGTGCAGTCGCGAACTGCACCTTTCTAGCTTAATGCAATCTGCGAGAATAATGTATTCTCATAGGCAAATATATAGGTAGCCTGTGAGCATCCCTTAAAAGCATGATTTATGTAAGCAGACAAATGTAACTTTTCCCGTGAAAGTGTTCTAGTGAAGAGCCGATTTCTCCATCATCATTATATCATCCTTGATATTAAAATTATGGATAGCAGAATGCCCCCCATAGTCTGAGATTGGAACTAGTGACAATGGAGTAAGATGCTATGTGTGTCAAGAACCAAGAGCACATCTAATCGAACACCTGCAAACAACCAAGCATCGTGAATATCATATATATTAATTATGAGTTAGGCATTCCCATGCTTAGATCATGGTATTGACATCATAAACAAAAGATCATGGCCACCAATCCTTACCACTTTGTGGATCCATGTTTATACAATATAGCATAGCCACTGAATACTACTTTGTGGATCTATCGATAAATTTTCAAATCAAGGCAGTATAGCCACGAAACATGCGCAGTGGATCTATGTGTCACAAATTATACATACTCCCATACATGTCCCCGGATCACTAAGACAATATCGAGTCTTCAATCTAAATTAAGCCCAGAAATTACCGGATCTAACCATGTGATTACATGTGTTGAAATTGAACATGGCAGAAACCATGATTACTGGTCATTGATGTAATCGTTAACAAGTCGCGAGGGAAATCAATATTGATGTCAATGACTCCCAAGGTACCATGGTACAATCCAATGCAGTGTGAATAAATGAGTTGATGTCGAACATCCAATGAAATATTTCGATCAAGGGTCAATAAGTAAATCCACTGTCGAAAGCGCGGAAACTTTCCATTGAGGCATGCAAGCTCCAAGGTACTAAATAATTTCTAGTCTTGATTCCGGATAATGTCTTGAAGTCGTGAAACAAAACTTCGTCTGGAGGGCCTTGGTATCCCCATCAATGACGAAATGAGTAACGAGTTTGAAGGTGAAATAGAGACATTTTACCGTTGAATTTTGGACACGGGGAAGGCTGACACGGAGATAATGGATAACTGCATATGGCTGAATCAATATAGGTTTAGGATGGACTTCTCTTGAACATATGAATGACCGACCAATGACTTGGCGACATTGACTCAAAAGGCGACACATGGAATGACCTTGTAATTAATCAAAAGAGAGAGACAAATGGATTTCCCCAAACGGCTTCAAATGATGAATAGGGGTGTCATGTTCAAGAATGACACTTACCGCCAATCAATACAAAGATGAAACATATCCCTTTCCCAAAATTTCCCCCACCCATTTCTATGTACCTCTTTAGTTTTATGCAAGCTTGAAGAGGATCACATATGCTTGTTGATATAAGCTCATCAACCGGTTGAGTCCCTCGAAGTATCTTTAACAAACCCTAGGAAGAGTGGTTCGGTCCCATCATGGAGTACGTCAATGTTTGTTTAACGACTCGAGAGATAGTAAAGCTTCGAGTTTTTCAAGATTATAGAGTTTGGAAAACTTACTTAAAAGATAACTCTCTCGGTTCCTTTTTCCATTATAGTATTCCAGCGAGACCCGAAAGGGTTAAACTATCCTTTCGAGAAGGGCGTGCACTTCAGATACTTTATCGGGCGTGAAAATAGCAAGATCCCTCGGCAATCTTTTATGTTTAGAAATTCACGAAAAGAGCTTAAGGTAGACTCTAGGGGGGTTCCTTTTACGTATAACCTTTACGAGTCCAAAAAGTGATAAAAGCATACTTCCAGTTACATTCTCATTGATTTACGAGCATGAGAAAGAATAAAGAAGACTAAGCTTGGTAACTTATTCTCATGTGATACTTGAGCATGAAAGAACAAAGACTAAGCTCGAGGTTGTTTTTGTTTTACACAAGCTTTAAAACAAAAAAAAAAACTATGTAGGATAGATTTTATTTTTACAAGCTTAAAAGCTAAACAAAACTATGCTTGGACTGGTTCCATTTTTATGCAAGCTTAAACAAGAGAACTATGCTTGGACTTCCCAGCACATAACACATGGATGGTTGGAACTGACTTAAAGAAAACTAAGCGGCTCAACTTGACGCCAAAGTCGGAGAATTTGAGCAAATGCCCACAATCATTTCATCCAATTTGCAAAGGGAGAATGAAATGAAGCTTCCAATACAAGAATGAGTATGACTCAAAATAGAGAGGGGGAGAAAACTATTTCATTTTTTATGAGCTTGACACAGAAACAAGAACTATGCTCATAACCTCCATTTCATTTTTAATGAGGTTGCCACCGGTCACAAAAAATATCTCGAACCTCTCTTCTTGATCACAGTTCAAGGACAATGCTCGAGAATGACACCATGTGAGGACAAAACTCGGTCATGGCTTCCTAGAGGTCTTCACTAGAAGGAAGAAACACACTCTAGAAGGACACCACGTCAAGGGTTGCGACATGAGTAAAGAGATCGGGCTCTAACAACCCTGCTCGAAGAGATCACCATGTCCCTTCTTTGGATCTAAGTCATCAAAAGTTGGGAAACCATGAAACAATGCCACATAATTCACCTAGGGAAGGGGCGATACTATCTGCGTACAAGAACCATTCAGGGAGGAAATCCAGGTGGGGGTCAATGAATGAAAGTTGATCAATAGTCACAACTCGTCCATCATGAGGGAAAGATATCACATGAAAAGTGAACACAATAGCTTTCATGGCATAGACATAATCACAAGGAGTAAAGAAAGAATAATCCAAGGAGTCTTGGACTACAATGACATCAATAGAGATAGTTTTCCCTCCCAAGTTGCGAGGAAGCTGAGGAAGGGGTCCCTAAAAAGGTTGACTAGTTTCTTGTTAAAAGCTAACTAGATTAATGGCAGGCAAGTGGAGGACAACCCAAAGCTTTTCAAGCAATAGAGGACAAAATACTAGCAGTGAACCTTCATCTATCAACGTTTTGGTAGCGTCCCGACCAAAAACATCTTTGTAGTCCCGGAAAGGAATGTAGAGGGGAAGGCGAGGTCTAGTTAGCACACCCCAATCAAAAGCGGATGGCCTCATTACTTGGAGGGTCCCTCTGGGAGAAGGAGGAATATCCCGACCACCGGCGGAAGTCGTATCAATGAGAAAAACATGGGCGATGTGGGTTTACTCTCTAGTGGGAGAGTGGGATCGGCCGGTGGAGAGATCATATTGACCACTTGAGTGTCATTCTCCATGGAGAGAATGGGGTGTGTGAGAAAAGCGAATCCCGGCTAGCAGGCTTGCACTCTCTAGCAGGAGAGTGGGGTTGACCGAGGATGGTATTAGATCAACCACTTTGTCAACTGGTTCAGCTAAGGGCGTGACCATATTGACCACTTGATCCATGGAATGCGACCGTCGGGACCCGGATTGATCATTCCATCAACTATAGGTGGGTTAAGAGAAAACTTGTGATAAGCGATTTGAGTGGTACGTGAAGCAGTCATGTCTTCTAGTAATTTCAAGACTTCATCCATATGAGGGCAAAGGTGAGTGAGATGACTCCTTTGCATAACATACATGCATGAAGACTTGACTCTACTTTCTTCTTCTCAACTATATCTTGACTAGTCGACAGGAAGTCATCGATATGTTGTTCAAGGGCTAATGACATGGGTTGGCGAGGATGTATAGACCGTGCTTCTATAACCTTGGATAGACCGAGGGCAATCCTTAAGAAGATGGCTACCCTTACAAAACTGGCAAGGGTACTTTGAATACGGGTTGTTTGAGTGATCTTGACATCATCAACACTCGAGCATGATTAACGATGGCGGTTGTTTTTCCAACATGTTTGGCAGTGGTTGGAGGTTTTTACCCTCTTATCTTTCTTCTTCTTATTCTTCGTTTCTTCTTCTTCTTATTCACCCAAGTTACTGGCGAACTTTCCTTTCGGCAGAAGAAGATGAAACGGAAAGGTGACCTTCTAGCCCGAAGAAGAAAGATTATATACTGGTGAAGAAGGGAAGGATCAACATGAGGTTGATGCTCTTGGGGAAGTGCTTACGACCGAAACACTCCTTTGCATTAGGGATTACACAGTGGAAAACAACCATGCAGGTAATCCAATAGTGAGACCTGGAAAGCTCAAAATAGCGATGTGAGGACCAATGTTTTTAAATGAAGCGAAAACAAAAGGTTCCTCTGGAGTAAAGGTTCCTTCATTGGTCATTTTGAGGCCTGACACCATGAAAAACAAAAATCCAATCTAGAGTCCACTAGGGGAAAACAAAGCGGCTACGCTAAAAATCTGGAAACAAACAGAGCAAACAAAACTGGCTACTCACAATGATAGGCAGCACTAGTTGGTGATGAAATCCAACGTCAGCGGGGAACAAAGTAAGAAGAGATAGAGTGAGTGGAAAAGTTGCGTTGATGACCTTCTTAACAGACTTGTGCCTTGGTTCAAGCTTCCATGCATTAATTTTTGATTTACCCTCCAAGGAGCCTATGTGAGTTTGGCTAACGTCGATTCTAGGTACAGTGGAGACTTTCCCCTCCACGGTCATCTCATGTAAAGAACCTAGAAAGATAGGCCTAAGGTTGCCACCAACAACAATAAATCCTGGGGGGCCGATTATTGATCGATCCACATGCAAAGGCGGGGGTATCTAGCCAAAATCAACTCAAAGGCTTCCCTCATAATTGTGGGTATACCATCAAGTGACCCACAATAAATTGAAATCTACAGCGATGTCCAACAAAGCAGGGTAGTATGCCAACATCAATGGAGCCTAATTAGCGACTGCTTGTTAGAAGGGCTTCCTAGGACGAAATGTAGTAAGTGGATTTAATGCATCCCTAACTCAAGATTCTATGTTCTGCGGCTTTTGGAAAATTACATCTTTCACACCTATTCCAATTCCCTGCAACTAATCTAATGTAGGTGTGCTGGAAAATGTAAAAATGTCTAATCCAATTTTTATAAAGCTTTATTTTATGGCTATTGTTACTCAAAGGAAGATGGCGTGGACAATGTGTTGTTTTGACCATTTCGAAAATTATGCAAAATATGAAGATGAAATCTTTTCATTTCAATGAAATCTATGCTACGAGAAGGAGACAATATTTGTCATTCCCATATACGCGATGTCCCAAAATATATTAAACTCATCAATGTCAAGATTCTCAGCAGTGCAATTTAAGCTACTTAGGATGCAAGGATGCCCCAATCTAATATAAAGCAAGAGGTGAAACTTTTTGTTTCAAGAAATTTCACTAAAGAAACAATATAATGAATGGACCGACAAAGAAACCCAAACTAAAAGTTTTCTTTTAAAAGCGAACTATTCAGAAAAAATAAAGTCTTTCCCTAAACAGTTCTAAAGAAAACACGCTTAGTGAAAGACACTCAAATCAAGAGACTAATCTTTCAAAACTAATCAAAGCAAAAGTGGCTAAAAGAGACTCAAAGAATGTCAAGTAGACCGTAAGCAGATCAATATAGGCTCCAGAATTTCAATCCAGTTGTTCAAAGCAAAGCTGGGCATCAAAAAAAATGACAAAACCCAATCCAAAGTTTCTAGGCAAGTTCCTTGGGCTAGCGTTACATATTATTATGAGTCGCGAGAGTGGAGTATTCTCGCTTGAGGCTAGGCATCTGGGTTGATAGCGAGGTGTTATGGCGGAACGAACTCGAGTCACGAACGAAGTGATCTCATAGGCCACTAAAGTGGGTCGCGAGAATGCACGTAAACAAGAAAAAATTTGAAAAGGGCAAAATTTTTTGAGAGAACTTTCCGGATCGAGGAGAATGTGATGGATCTCCTGGAGACTTCGGAGACCATGAAATCAAAACCAATCAAAGCAAGGAAACTGGGCTAGCTAGAGCAATCCGTTCCCAGTGATGCGTAATTTTGTTGAGTTAATCCGTGAAGTCACCGGACCTGACCGATCTCCTAGATCCAGGTGGGTCTAGGACAAAACATGACAGAATGATACTATTTCCCTAGATTTTAACTATTGAATGAACTAGGAGGCAGAATCATGAACATACCTTATGGTCGCTTCCTTGGGTCTTTGTTGTACCAATTTCCCTCCAATGCTCTTCTTGTGAGTCCTTTAAGGCGGTTCAAACCAATTAAAGTGAAAACAACTCAATATATTCAGCGGTTAATCTATACATATGATCAAGGGGAGTTATGTAATAAAGTGCAATCAACTTTATGGGAAAGGGACACATTAATGTATTATATTGATAGAAAGAAAAACTTGCTTTGAGCCTTGATTTTGCAGAAAGAAAAACTTACAACCTGAGCCTTGATGCTGCAAGTCTCCTTTCGATGGCTCCTAGCTCTGACACACACACTTGCTCATGCATGAAGAAAATCAACCACTTTTGATAACCTTGCTGGTGTCTCTAGCTGTTGTAGCATCAGTCCTTCATACAATCTTTCACTAATTCTCCAATCAATCTCTTGCTAGTTTTCTTCTAACCATTTCCATAAGCATTCCCCTCAATATATAGGAGAGAATAGATTAGTTACTTGGATAGGAATGATCCCAAGATATCAGGAAAGCCAGTACTTGACAACCATTCGAATGCCATCTCATCCTTCTAGAAGATTCCCTTCTAGAAGGTTCGAGAATTTATCTTTTTCCTTCCTTTAGAAGATGTCCGCACCCTGATAGTTAGGTACAGTGCAAACTGCTCACACCCTAGCTTAATGCAGCCTGCGAGAATCATGAATTCTCGCAGGCAAATATATAGGTAGCCTGCGAACCTCCCTTAAAAATATGATTTCTGGAAGCAGACAAAGGTAACTTTTCTCAGGAAAGTGTTCTAGTGAAGAGCCTGATTTCTCCATCATCATTATATCATCATGACGACCAAAATTATGGATAAAATCTTCCGTATTGTAAAGTTTTAATGAACACTCTGGTTCTCTGGTTAGATATATGCATTTGAGACTTCTTGTTTAAGGACAATCAGCTTACTTTCTCCCTATTGTTTTCCTCCGAGGCTGAAAGAGTTCATGATTGACTGATTCACATGAATTGTTGTGACTATATTATGATGAATGTTTGATTATAGTGTCGTTGTAATTCCTTTCAGTTTCTTTTCTATTTGAATTCAAAAAGATCTTGTTTTCAGAGATTTTCCTCCTTAGGCTGCTGGAAGACCACATGTCCATAGAAAACCTCTTCACTCTCCTCAAATTCTTCCCCCTACTCACCACTATACTAATTTACTAACTGAAGTTAGACCAAGACCTCGCCTGCTTGTGATTTCCAACCCAGTTTTCTGAGTTAGAATGACTCCATCCTGAGTCTGTGTCCATTAGACCTCCTTTAAATTTATTCATTGTGACATACAAACTGATGGGTATCAGGCTCACCTCTGCCGCAATCCAAAGGTGAATTCTGGTGCTAACATTTCTGGCATCGTTTCCAGGGATGAAATTGAATATTTTACCTGGGATTGAACGACAAATATTACTAGTTCTAAAGGTGCATCAAAACTTAGTACATCAAAGATTTCAACCGTGCACCTGGCGACTCCATTGTGGTGACTCCATTGATGCAAATCCACTGGCAACTCCATTGTGGTGACTCCACTGGTTTAGCTGTGGCTTCTAGAGGTAGACACACGAGGTCTACTCCACAACTTCCTTTAGCAACACCTAAAGCCAACCCAGAGAAAATTATCAGAAAGAGAAAGGCCCCTCGAGAAGGTACTTCTACTACTAAACCAGGTATTTCTGATCATTTTTACTGTCCTCCTTTAGAAACTCCATTATTTGCTTCTCGTTTTCCTATCATACCGTCTATTGGAGTTTCCTGACCTTTAAATTTTGGGAGTGTTCCTGTTGAATTTCCCCCCCTGGTATAGGATTGGAGGGAGAAATCCTTGTCACTCCTCTCTTCCCTAAAGTTATACCGTGGTTTAGACTAAGAAACTCAGAGGATTTTTCTACCCCGAGCTTTACCACCCCTCCTCCTATTACTGTTACTGTTGCTACAAAAAGGGAAACCTATGCTCCCTCCAATCTTGAATCTTTTTCTCCAAATCCTCTGTTGTTTCCCTTTCCTCTAGTAAATTTAGTTCTAGTCTCCCCTACTCAAACCCGTTCCCCTCCTAGTTCTCCTCCACCAATCATCCCTATGGCGGGTGCTAATCCCCCTAGAAACAGAATGGATGCTATAGTGGCTGTAAGATATGCCCCTCTAGTCTTACCTCAGCCCATGAAATCTCTCCCTATTCGATGTTACCTAAAGTATATGCCCAAATTCATTAGAGAGGAAGACATAACTGCTGAAGAATACCTTGTTGCCTTCTACAGTTATGTAGACAACCTGAATATTGAAAACAAAGATGTTTGGATAATATTATTTGTCGAGAGCCTTGATGGCGAGGTTAGAAAACGGTTTAGGGGATTGACCCCTGGATCTATTGTTGGGATTAAGGCTCTAGGCGATGTCTTCTTGAGACAGTGGGGGGGATAAAAAAGACATTATGTATTATATCACAGAGTTCGGGTCCCTAAAGAGAAAGGAGGGAGAATCTATCTCTGACTTCTCCAAAAGATTCAATAAAATGTACAATAAAATCCATGCCAAGATAAAGCCTATAGAAGCCTCTGCCAAAATCACTTATGCTAGTGCTTTTTACCCCGATTTCTACCTCCTGTTGAGAGAAAGAAGAGCTACTTCCTTGGCTCACATGCAAGATGCAACCCTAGAAGTAGAATCCAATGTGTTGGCGGTTGACAGACTTAGAAGCAAAATTGACAGAGATAGAGGAAGAGGAAGATCTGAGACCTCAACCTCTGGTTCTTCTGCATCCTACCCTCAAGTAGATGAATTGACCAAGATGGTGAAATCCATGTTTAGAGAGATGGAGAAGATGAAGTGTGAGGGGAATCAAGGTTATAAGAATGCCCAAAATGTTGAAAACAGATGAAACTTCAGAAGACCAAATAACACCCCTCAGATACTTCCGAGAGAACCCAGAAGCAGAGATAGGGATGATCAAAAAATCCAAACTCCTCTCCAAAATAATCTCGTTGTTGATGAAGAGAGAGAGAGGAAGAACAGCTTGATCCTGAAATCCATTGTCTTGGAGACACCTCCCCATTTCCCCATTTGACTTAGTTTGCATATGAGGAGTCCCTCATGAATAGCCAAATAAATGAGTTGAGTAAGGGGGAGAAGTCCAGTAACAGTCCCAATAAATACAACCTCCACTCAAAGAAGAAAGAAGGGAAGTCTGACATCCCTGATTAGTCTCCCAGAGTAGATAAGTCTTCCAAAGATGCAACAAACAACAAAAAAGAAAAGAAAACTCAAAATCTCTCACCAGTAGCCAAAGATCTTGTTCCAAAAGTAAGAGAAATTCTAAATCCCCCCTCCTCTTTCAATTTTGAGCATGAAATTCAGAAAATCAAAATCCCTGTACCCCTTTTGGAGCTGGTCAAGCATGAAGATTTAAAAAGAATCCTCTCTAAGATGTTGCTACCTGAACCCCCAAATCATCCCACAGACTCAATCAATCTGCAAGATGAAAATCCAACAATCATCTTAGGTCCCATGATAGAAGATAGAGATGATTCATCCCCTCCCTTCTATACATCCCTAAATATACATGATAAGGTGTTGCACAATTTTTTGATGGACTCAGGGGCATCTCATAATCTCATGCCTAAAACTGTCATGGAAGAACTCGGATTATAAATCACAAAGGCTTATCATGACTTGTATTCTTTTGATTCTAGGAAAGTGCAATGTCTTGGGGTCATCAAAGATCTAGTCGTGACTTTGTTTCAATTGCCCATGAAAAGTGTGGTCACGGATATCGTGGTGGCTGATGTTCCTCCCAAGTTTATCATGCTCTTGTCAAGATCTTAGATAAAAAGACTTGGGGGAACTTTGCAAATGGACCTCGCATATGTTACCATCCCTGTGTTCGGAGGGGAGCATAGAAGACTGTACAGAGAAGCTTAGTTGGCATACATTATCAGTGATGAAGCAGACCCCACCAATCATCCTATCTTTGCACTCGACACTGATTTGGGGTCTAGTTTGTTGTAGCTCACTGATACTCCTGAAGCTCCTCTTGAAATAAAAAAAACAACCCATTTCTTGTCTTGAAATACCTCCCCCAACTACTTCTGTGTGGAACATGATCTTTGATGGAGCCTCTTCTATAGAAGGTGTTGGTGCTGGAGTAGTTTTTGTTTCCCCTACTAAGGAAACCATATCTCTGTCATACAAATTAGAGTTTGAAATTACCAACAATGTGGTAGAATATGAAGCTCTTGTTTTGGGTTTGAGGGATGCAAAGGACATGGGAATTGAAGAGATAGTAGTGTTTGGAGATGTTGAGTTGATTGTACAATAGATCAGAAATGTTTATCAAGCCAAGCACCCCAGGATTAAAACTTACAGGAATGAGGTGTGGGACCTAATTGACAATTTTTTCTTAGCCTTCAACGTTTCATTTATTCCAAGAGAAGAGAATGTCATGACTGAATCTTTGGTTGTTTCAGTGATCCATTTCAGAGTCCCTCTGCCACCTAATCTCAGGTACGATGTTGAGGTAAGATATAGGCCCTATGTAACTGATAATATCAAGAACTTGAAGGTGTTCGAGGATGACCTTGAAATCAGAAAATTTCTTGAGTCTGTTGATGAGTTCTCTGCATTACACTTTGATCAGGATCATGACTCTAAAGGTGACCCTCATGCTCGTGTATTTTTAAATAAAATTGTTAATCACCATATTGTCCAGCTTCTTAGAAACCACATTCCAAAGGTACTAGTTCCTTTAGAAAGATTGTTCGATGGGAACGATCTGGCAGTAAAACTTAAAGGCCCAACTGGGGATGCAGATGTAGCTGAGTGCAACATTGGTACAGAGGAGGATCCAAAGTTTGTCAAGTTATCAAGAAGATGTCAAGGAGTAGAGAGCCAAGTATACTGAGCTATTAAAAGAATTTGTCGATGTGTTTTCCTGGACCTATGAAGATCTCAGAACATATGACACAGGTGTCATCGAGCACAGGATTCCATTGAAGGAAGAGGCCAAACCGTTTGGGCATAAATTAAGACAAATAAATACTATGTTGTTGCCTATTATGGAAAGGGAGGTAAATAAGTTGCTAGACGCCCAAATCATTGTCCCATTGAGATATTCTGAATGGGTGGCCAACCTGGTCCCGGTGAGGAAAAAAAATGGAGAAATCAGACTCTGTGTCGATTTCAACAATCTGAACAAAATTTCTAAGAAGGACAATTACCCTTTTCCAAAGATGGAACACATATTGCAGAGGGTGACAGGTGCATCCAGGATTTCCATGATTGATGAATTTTTTGGCTACAATCAGATCTCTGTCTTACCTGAGGACAAAGAAAAGACAACCTTCACCACTCCTTGGGGAAAATTCATGTATGCCAAAATTCCCTTTGGATTGATGAACGTGGGGGCCACCTTCCAACGAGCCATGGACATCACCTTCATTGGAGAAAGGGATAAATTTGTGATCATCTATCTGGACGACATAACCGTGTTTTCCATATCTGATAAAGAACACTGCTGCCATCTAAGAAAAGTCTTCTCGAAATGTAGAAGGTTTGGTCTCTCCTTAAATCCCAAGAAATCGTTGTTTGCCACGAAGGAGGGAAAATTATTGGGGCATATAGTATCTGCTGAGGGAGTAAGAATTTATCTCAGCAAGGTGGAAGCAATCCAAACCTTGTCACTCCCCAGATCCAGGAAAGAGGTCCAGTCTTTCTTGGGGAAAATTAATTTTCTGAGGAGGTTTGTTTCCAATTTTGCTGAATTAGCGAAGCATATAACAACCATGCTCAGGAAGGGAAATGAAGTAAAATGGACTACTTAACCCAGAGAATCCTTCAACCAAATCAAGCAAGCATTGACTGAAGCACCTATGCTGATCAGTCCTGATTATTCCAAGGATTTTCTAATTTTTTCCTTTGCTTCTTTTGATACAGTGGAGGTTGTTTTATTGCAGAAGAATCATGAAGGGCTTGAGCAACCTATTTCCTTTTTCGGCAGAGCATTAAGGGATGCAGAGATCAGATATGACATCATGGAGAAGCAGGCCTATGCCTTGATGAAAGATCTCAAATCTTCCAGAGTCTATGTTTGCATTCGAAGATCATCGCATATGTTCCTTCAGCTTTTGTAAAGGACATTCTCATTCAGCCTGACATAGACGGGAGAAGGAGCAAGTGGATTGCCAAAATCCTTGAATTTGACTTGGAAATAAAACCCACCAAACTAGTTAAAGGCCAAGGTCGAGCCAAGCTATTGGCTGAATCTAATTATAAATCTCTGGGGGTTAACTTCATCAACACCTATTCAGGAAATCAGCAGGCTGACACATCTGATAAAAATCCTCAGGACAACCCTCTATTGGCAGAATGCACCTGGTATAAAAATATTATATATTTTCTGCAAGAATTAAGGCCCCCTGACGGTATGGGAAGGAGTAAGACAAGAGCTTTAAAGCTCAAAACAATCAGATATTTCCTTATTGACCAGGTTTTGTATTGGAAGGGCCCTCTAGGAATGCTTCTGAGATGTTTAGACCCACAGGAAGCTCAAAAAATTATATTTGATTTCCATGAAAGCTTATGTGGGAGACGTCATTTCTGGAAAATGACGGCCTACAAAATTCTCAGGGTTGGGTACTACTGGCCTACTCTATTCACTGATGTCTGTATGAAAATCAGGGCTTGCATCAAATGCCAGAAATTCTATGGGAAGCATCAGCTCAAGTCTTTGCCACTTAAGCCTGTAGTATCTTCAGGTCCCTTTCAGCAGTGGGGCCTAGATTTTATTGGGGAGATTCATCCTCCTTCAAGTGGTCAACACAGGTGGATCTTAACTGCAACATATTATTTTATCAAATGGATAGAAGCCATCCCCACAAGGAGCACTTCTCATAAGGTGATCATCGGTTTTCTTGAAGATATTATGGCAAGGTTTGGTTGCCCGACCAGAATCGTCACTGACAATGATGCATCCTTTAAGGCTGAACCACTGATCAAGTTTTGTGAGCAGTTCGGGATTGCATTGATCCACTCTACCCCCTACTACCCCCAAGGAAATGGACTGGCAGAGTCCTCTAACAAAATCCTGATAAAGATCATCAAAAGGCTATTAGAGGACAACACGAAAACATGGGATTCAAAGCTCAAATTCGCTTTGTGGGCTGATAGAGTGGCAACAAAGAGGTCGTTGGGTCTCTCTCCTTTCCAGATTGTTTATGGAAATGAAACCGTCTTTCCTCCTCAACTTTCCCTGCTTGTGGAGAAATTCTTTCAGGACTGTCAGGAAGAGCCTGATGACATGATCAGGAGGATACATCAGCTAGTCAAGGCCCAACAGACTAGAGAGCAGATGACGGACAAAGCACATGACCGTCAACAAAAGATCAAGGAGGCTTTTGACATGAAAGTAAGAAAAGAGGATTTCCAATTGGGAGATCTAGTTCTCAAATTGAATGCGCTCAGATAGGACAAGGGCAAGCATGGTAAATTCGAATCCCTTTGGATCGGTCCCTTCAAGATTTCTGAGGTATTGCAAAATAATACTTACAGGTTGCAGAATTTGGAGGGAGATGAAGTTTTTGGTGGCCCTGTAAATGGGCACTTCCTAAATTTTTTTTTTGTTTAAAAGCCGCAATCGACGCCCCACCATTGTAAATACCATCTATATTTTATGTTTATTTATTTTTTAATAGGAGACCCCATAGCCCAATGGATAAGACACTGGAGCTGCACGTTCTTGGCAGCTCGCGGGGAGCATGCCATCCCCTGTGGAGCCAAATGTTATCACATAAAATTGTCAAAGCATTAGGAGTTTGTGGTTTCTACCTAAGTCTGCAAATTTTTCCTGTCTCTCCTACTTTTGCAGACAGATTGTAAGTTTTTCCTCTTGGTTTGTAGTTTTCTTTTGTTTTCCCTCATCTGTTCGATCGACCTGTTTTCCCTTGTCAGTTTTCCTGAGAAGTGTCGGCCATAAGCTTTTTTGTTTTCCCTAAGGTCGATCACTTCTTTCTTTACCTCTGTCACTGAGCCTTTGTTGGCCTGAGACCTCAACTAGTCATCCAAATAAACTACGCAGGCCACCGTCGTGAGCACCAAGTGCAACACATGAAGCAGTCTGATATAAACTCAAATCAAGCGAGTGAGCAAGATCAATTTTCAACGGCGGAGATCCTCAGGCAGATTGGATCGACGACCATCAGGCAATCAGAATCAGAGAGTTGCACAAAGTTTAGTGTCATCCAGAGGTCCGAAATCGCGAGGTTAATCATGATTGTTGGCACTGGGAAGAATACATGGCGCAGGATCAATATTTCATTGACTCGTGAAATGGAGCAGTCAAAGGGCAGAGTCATGAGGACTCGCGAAACACGAAGTTGCGAAATGGTCTGGACCGTCAATTTTAGAGGGGCACGTGGCGCAGGATCTGAACCGCGGTGAAAGTGTTTTTGGGAAAGCTGAGGTGAGAAGTGGTGATGGCCCAAGGTCCTGAAATGTCGACATGATATGGACCATTCATTGCATTGAGACGCGTGTCACCCGATCTGAGCGATTGCGATTTTGCGAATCGAAAATTTCATTCTAGAACATAGTGCAAACTCGCGAAATGTGAAATCGCGATGCGCCTGAGAGTTGAGCCTACGATCACAGCGAGCGTTCATATGAAAGCAAGCCATAAAGAAAAGGAAAACACCCATTGAGCATTGGGAAGATTTAAGTTGTTGAAGGAGACGATCATGATCGTTCGTTTCAAGGCAAATCCGACCGTTAATCCAGATGGGTCGTTTCGCGATTTTGAGCATCGACATATTTGAAGTCAAGGGGAGTGAAAACTCCTGAAATGAGAAATACCAAGTTTTCATATGAGATAAGCACAAGGTCACAGTCCACAGTCGGGTAGGGGAAAGGGAAAGGAGTTGCGCAAAGAATCAAAGTGCCCGAGTTAGTCACAAAGAAGGATCTGCGTGGCCTCAAAGTGCCAAAATTGACTCAAAGGAATTATTAGTTCACCTGAAACATCCATGGGTGTCAGGCCTCGTCCTGATCCCAATGAAAGTAGATAATGAAAATAGGGAAGGTGGTTCAAACCTCGTTTCACCACATAAATGGAAAGCATGGAAATTCTGGCCGTGGAGGGAAAACTGTCAGCCGAAAGTTCCCCCGTCATGGATTTTCTTGTGAAGCCTATATTGATCCGATCTTGCGTCTGACAGAAGAATGCAAGTGCCATCTGACAGAAGAAGATGCATACGCCAAGCCTTGAAGGCAATGACTAGAGCGCGCTTATGAAGGGAGCAGGTTGCTTTGAGTATAAATAATCAGTTTTTATATTTTGTAAGGGTCGATGGTTGAGCTAAGCTCCTGTATTGTAAAGTTTTAATGAACACTCTGGTTCTTTGGTTAGATATATGCATTTGAGACTTCTTGTTTTCCTCCGAGGCTGAAAGAGTTCATGATTCACTGATTCATGTGAATTATTGTGACTGTATTATGATGAATGTTTGATTATAGTGTCATTGTAATTCCTTTCATTTTCTTTGAGATTTGAATTCAAAAAGATCTTGTTTTCAAATCTTTTCCTCCTTAGGTTGCTGGAAGACCAAATGTCCATAGCAGACCTCTTCACTCTCCTTAAATTCTTCCCCCTACTCACCACTATACCAACTTATTGACTGAAGTTAGACCAAGACCTCACCTACTTGTGCTTTCCAACCCAGTTTTCTGAGTTAGAACGATACCATCATGAGTCTGCGTCCATTAGACCGCCTTTAAACTTATTCATTGTGACATACAAACTGATGGGTATCGAGCTTACCTCTGCCGCAATCCAGAGGTGACTTCCGGTGTTAACAGGGGGGCATCAAGTTGAAACCCAAGTTTCACCAATCTGGAAATCAAAGTGGTGTGGGTCTCTACTTACCATTTGCTACCGTCAACTACTAGGACAACCAGGAAGCAAAAAGTGATCCTCCTAATAGTCTAGGCCATGTTGGGCTACAATTAATAAAAAATTCCTATGTGCTCAATTTAAGAAAAATATCAACCTTGAGAACCAACTTAGCAGTACTAGTCACTACTAAGTTACATTTTTTTGGAATGTAATATTTGATGTAAATCTCTTGATTTTCATCATAAACTAAGATATGTTTTTCTCTCCTAAGAGAAAAAGATAAAGATATTGAGTAGTTTCCATTCCATTACTCGTTTTTACAAGCACCCTGTAGTTGCCAAGATAGATCTGCACCGAAGAGGGTTAAACGTTTCCCCCTACCGTGGGGGTGAGGAATAGTGTTGACATCATA
This sequence comes from Picea sitchensis, assembly GCA_010110895.2. Taxonomy (NCBI): domain Eukaryota; kingdom Viridiplantae; phylum Streptophyta; class Pinopsida; order Pinales; family Pinaceae; genus Picea; species Picea sitchensis. Next base: position 112,470 of record SNQJ01S0033228.1, read on the forward strand.
AAAAAGAACTGGAAGGGAAATATTCGTGGGGCAACACTCAAGTGGGGAGACACAACAAAGCTTCCAATAAGCATTCATCGTGACCATACCATATGAGTTCGCCTAACTAATGAAAGTTCAATCCATAAATAACTTAATACACCACATGAAAACATATTAACGCGTATTCCACTCAATATGAAAAGTGGAACATTATAATTCGGTATTGAAGATATATAGAAATCATTTGGAAAAGTTAAAACGAAGTTGAAGGTTTTGAAGGTTAGCAGGGACTATAGCTTTCACTCCGAAGTCAAGAAGCTTTGACTTTCCATTAATTTGCCTCATTTTTAAGCGATACCCAAAGTTTGGTTAAATTAATATATTATTTTTATTTTTTATATAAATGAAATTATTTTTATAATTTTATAAATTTTCCTATTGGATAAGGTTACTCTGATATGACATTATTGCCCTGGTGTGGATCAATTTATTTTCAATATTCTAGCTTGTGTTAGAATATAAATAAATACTCTTTGTATCTCCATAATCTACCATTTTAGAAGTATTTTGTCAAGGTGAAACAAATGGAACCAAATCGGACTTGGAAGAAAACTACAGTTTCCTTTAAATAGGGATTTTTCACTGTCTCTTCATCACTCTATAGAGAAACAAACAGATAAATAATCTTGTTAAATAAATTGATATATTATCATGTTATTTCTAAGTTAGCTTGGATTCACATTTCTACCATGCTTCGTACATGAATTGGACATGCAATCATATTAATTTTTTGTTGGCATAACAATTGATATTTTAGCTTAAGCGATCCACAACGAAAATGAAAGAAAACAAATTATTGTACAAAAGGGGAGTATTACTAAAATCATGTTATCCGATGGATGCTAATCATGTTATCCGATGGATGCTAATCATGTTAATCAACTTCATCAAGTATGCTACATTGCAAAGACAGAGAGTTTTTCCAAAATGCCTAAGATACTTGTTGGTCCATGCGTGAAGACATGTGCTCTCTTGATCATTTCAAAATATTGTTAATCATTACACTTTCATTTCAGATATTGTCAATCATTACATGTTATATAAAATTTTATGTGCAATTTGATTTTTTCCTTTTTTTAGTAACATAACTTGTAGACAATTTATGTTGATGTATAATATGAATGGACGGTAATCACTATGTGCACACAATTGAATGGTTGTTATCTCAACTAGGGAAATAATGTCATATCACAACCAAAATAATGTCATATCTCAACCATTCAACCAGGGGAATAATGTCAATTATCTAATCATTCTAGTGCTCATCTAAGCAATGCTTCTGATCAAGAGGTTGATCATGGATTCGAGTCCAAGATCACTACTTATGATCCCTCCCAATCATTTCCAACTACCTAGAAACCAAATGTTTCAATCTGTGAGTGGAAAAGTATCATATGCAGTAGGAACAGAGTGGTGTCATTAAATGTTTCAAGCATGGGATTAGAAGGTACAATATCTCCTCTTTTGGGAAATTTCTCATTTCTCATAATACTTGACCTCAGCAATCACAGGATCAACAACAGTTTTCATGGTCTCATTCCCTATCAATTTAGAAAGCCTCTTTCGATTACATAGGTTTATCCTTGATATGAAACAACTCCAAGGTTCCATTCCACCCACACTAAGTGGATGTTGCATTTTAATGAGGTTGTATTTGTCCACTAACAATTTAAGAGGAAACATTCCCTTGAAATTGCGTGTTCTCTCCAAATTACAATAGAATAACTTAGGAGAGAACAATTTGTCAGGTACAATTCCCAAACAACCTGTTTGTGAAACATGTCCTCTTTGATCTACCTAAATTTGAAAAATAGCCATCATATAACAAAATAAATAACTATTAAACAGATTTTTAAGGGCTACCTACATGAGAAGCACTTTGGGTATACACATCTCTGAACCAAAAGGAAATGATGCAACATGTTCCAAGCTAAGAGGTGTCATTTCTCTACAACAGGCACACATTCTTGTTATGCTTATGCAAGATAAAATAACAGATTTAAAGACAAAGAAATCAAAAGAAACTTGAAGTTTCAACTTTTGGTTTTGGTTTAAAATGGTTGATGACCTACTTTTTTGTAAAGGCAAACACTTACTCTGTATTTAATTTTTCAGGTTTTTCTAAATCTTTTAAATGTAATGAATCATCCAAACTATATATCTATCACCATCTATCCTTTTTGTCTTTAACTTGAAATTGTACAAAAAAATATACTTTTTCATGTAGTGTGCGTAATAGTGATTATTGGAAACTTTTGATAACATAAACTAAGTACACTATAATGTATTTCATAATTTGTTTACAAATTTGAATAAATTAGTGATTATAATTGTAAAATTATTTTTAAATTTAATGATATAAATATGGATATTAATTATCAAAAAATAAATATTTATTATTGAAAAAAAAAACATTAAAATTTTATTCCTTCATTAGAATTAATTATTAAAAAACAAAATATTAAAATTTATATGATAATTTTTTTTTTTCATTTTATTACTAAATTAAAATTAGTTATTAAAGTTCTAAATCTACATTGATGATTGAAGTTGTTTATGTAATATAGCTTTATTTCCTCATATAACAATTTTCTTACTCGTGAGGATTTATGAAATTCTAAACCTACATTGATGATTGAGGCTGTTTATGTGATATAGCATTATTTTCCCATATAGCAAGATCACTTAAGATATTGGCATTTGCAACTCTTTTTACTCAACACTTGGCAAAAATATACTTGAATTGACTGGTAGGTTATTTAATTAAATGAAAAAAACTGAACTGTTTTAAGGGTTTTAATTGTGTCTAGCACTGTTCATGCATTATATTTCTATGTGTATTCAGTTGAAATTAACGTGACTTGTGAGTTATTTAATTAAAGGAGAAAAAACTGAATCGTTTTTAGTTTTTCCTTATTGTGTTGAGAGTGTTGCATTAATATCACTAAATTCAACTAATCTGTTTCTACCAGCAAGAGGAGCGATCACATTATTTTAACAATAATATTTTAAATATATTTAAAAAGTTTTCCAACAATAATACTTTAAATTTATTTAAAAATAAATTTAACAATAATACTTTATAATAAATTAATGTTTAATACTTCATAATAAATTAATATTTAAAATTTTATAATAAATTAATTTTTATTTATTAAAAAAATCAAACCATCTTAACATAATAAATTTTAGTAATACCTAAATTATATTATATTAATTTAAATTGTATTAGCTCAAATTGTATTCATCCATAATTACCTGCCACATATAAAGTGTAAACTCCCGTTGTGAAAAAAACACAAAGCAATGAAGGTGATCAATTAACATTCTATCCACTCTTATAAAAACACTCAAAGCATTAAAGGTGATTAGTTAACATTCTACCCATAGTTAACATTCTATCCACTTTGGTAAAAAAAACGCAAAGCAATGAAGATGATTAATTAACTCTATGTAGGGACTAGCTCTTTGCAGCTATTTCCCATTTCCCTTGTTTTATATAGGAACTTTATATATTTAACCCTATACAAAGATTCATTAGTTGGGATTAAGAGTAAAAGTACCAATTGGATAATTCTCATATCTATTTTTATTAAAAGTACCAATTGGATAATTCTCATATGTTTTCAGGTGCAGGTGCATAAATTAAGTTGTTAAAAATCTATTCACTTGCAAAGTGTATGTGGATACCTTTTCTCCAATTAAAAAATTGTCAAAGACATATAAAGGGGTATTACTTAAAGGTTTAAAGTCAATAAAAATATTAAAAWTTWAGTTTAATAAAAATATGTTTTTTATAAAGGTTTTTTAATTTTATGCTTTGAATTATTAAAATTTAAAGGAATTRTTTAAGAAAAAGATAYTAATATCGTTATTTATCTTAATCATAAGTAAAATTATATTAACATTGACTTTGTAAATCAATTATTAATTTCAAAGCTAAGTATAATTAAAAGAAAAACACTTTTGGTGATGAATAATATTTTTTTTTGTTTGCYAGCGTGTCCGTTACCTGCATGACTAGCACGTGGTTTAAGAAATTGTGATCCAAGGGCATCTAAACCATCAAAATCACCYAGAGATCGCATCCGGCTTGGGCCACACCAACCCTTAACATGATATGATTTTTTTGGGTGTCTCCTCCTGACTAYCGTGAGYTTCAAACCTTGGCYKCCTTACAGAACGAAACCYTYGAAATCCAATCGCACTAGCGAGATTTGACTTTAAAAAGTTGAAGGACATGTGGATGGACTTTGRTCCACTTATATGGGCATGGGTCACAAGACTATTTTTAATATAATCTCTCTGGGTGCAACCATACGTTCAATCACTACCTCAAGGTGTCCCCATGGCTCCAGGTTAAGCGACCCTCATTGTAATTGAACCTTTCCCAATGGTGAAAAACTCCTCGCTTTCCACCATTGGATCCAACCCCCTTGGGATTGGCAATGAATAATATGAAATTAAGGACTTACAACTAATAATTAAAGATTATAAATTCATATCCCAATTCAATGTTACAAGTATGCATAAAAAAGATGTTGACATAATTCTAGGTTCAACCTAGATGGAAACATTAGGGATCTTCATTTTAAACATGAAGAAGAAATTCTTGATGTTCTATACGATGAAAATATAACATTGCAAGACTTGAAACTCAAGGGATTTGATCCCTCTCAACGCTTAATAGATCTAGGGTTAAGATGGATCTATATTGGTTCCAATTGTGGGTGGGCATGTTAAAAGTGTGTTATATAAAACCAAAATTACCCCATTGAAATCATATCATCCATTATGTGAACATAGTGCGATTAAAATCATGACAACAACAAGATATTTACATAATATACACGGTGAATATTAATAAAGTAATAATGTTCAATGATGGACGAAAGAATGTAATGAAAGATATTAAAATACATATATATTACACAGTGATGGATCTCGATTTGTCCTCTTCAACTTTTTTCTTAGCCACACTTGCCCCTTTTCCATCTTCTCATATTCATATGAGAAAGGAGGTTGAAATCGACAACCATTTTAGGATCTAAATCAAACACCACGTATATGATGATATCAGTTATTTTCATTATGATACAAGGTACAACCAAGTGTAAATAATTTTCTAAAATGTCAGCCATTAAAAAATAGTACAATAATATGTTTTCATCGGTCATCTTTTTCTTTTGACATTCTATTTTCTTTGCTCTCCCCTTTGTTCTAGAGTCATTTGTTGTGATTAATTATCCCTTTGCAATCCATGTCATTTGCAATCTTTTTTTCTCCATTCTTTCTTTTGTTTATGTGATTCATTCTCTCTATATCTTCTAACCCATTGTTGCACTTCCCTTCTTTGTTCTTCAATTTTAACATTATTAGTAATATTCTGAGATTATATTTAATATTTCACTTCGAATGTATACCTTGTAACAAAGAATGAAACACTAAAATCAATGCACTATAAGAAAAATAATAATAAAACATTGTTGAAATCAGTGCACGCTAAGAAGCAATTTAATAACTCGATGATTAAATTAATGCACCATAGAAAGCATGTATACCTTGTAACCATGAAGAAAACATTGAATTCAATGCAACACAAGAAGGAATATAATAACAATTCACATTGAAGCATGTACAATCAAGTGTAAGTAATTTCTAAAATGTGAGTTGTTAAAAAAAAATAAAGTAATTTCTAAAATGTGAGTTGTTAAAAAAAAATAGTGTAGTGTCTTTGTCTTTGTCACTGCACACTTTTTCTTTTGGCATTCTACCTTCTTTGGACTCCCCCTTTGTTCTAGAGTCATATACTACAATTGATTCTCCCTTTGCAATCTGTGTTGTTCATGATCTTGTTTTCTCAATCTTCCATCTGTTTAGACATATCATTCTCTCTATGCTTCTAAATCATTGTCACACTACCATTCATTGTTAATTTCATCATTATTAGTATTCTCATAATGAGGAGACATCATTTTGTTAAATATTGTACTTTGATTGAACACCTTGGAATAGAAATGAAAGCATTGAAATCAATGCAATGTAAGAAAGAAAATAATAAAACATTAATAAAATCAATGCACCATGGGATAGAATTTAAGAACTTGAGCTTAAACTAATGCACCATAGAATACAGGTATACCCCCATAACAATGGGAAAAACAATGCATTAAATGCAATGTAAGAAGGAAAAATAACACTATAAAGTAAAGCATGTACAATCAATTGTAAGTAATTTTCTAAAATGCCAACCTTAAAAAAAAATAGTGTAGTATTTTTGTCTTCTTCATTGCACTCCTTTTCTTTGATCATTCTATTTTCTTTTGTATCCCCTTTGGTTTAGAATCATTTATTGCCATTGATTCTCCCTTTCCAATCTATGTCATTCATGATATTGTTTTATTTGTTCTTCCATTTGTTTAGGTGATTCATTTTCTTTATGTATTCTAAGTATTGGGGTCCTATCTTAACCTCCCTACTTTAGGCTTCCTAGGAGTTAGTAAATTAATGTATATGACCATATTCTTTGAATAAGGCTCATTAGATAATAACAAATAGTTATTTAATGTAAAACGGTCATCTTTATTAAATAAGGCCAACTAGGTAGTTGATACTCATCAATGATGAGACCATAAGTAGTTAAGGTTTTGCTATTAAGAATCTATCTGAAGAGCTAGGAGGTTATGGAATGTTTTGTCAAGTATTGTTGTATTTGGAGCTTTGCTTAGTGAGGGGTTGCCCCACCATAAGAGGAAAGTGAACATTTCTAATCCAAGTGGATATTGGTGGTCACCCACCTTTTCCAATTGGCTCAAAACAGTTTTCTGGCAATTTTGGTAATTTATTATTTTTAGCAGTTTTTTGGGTCCTGAGCCGTTTTGAGGCCCTAAACGATGTTTTTTTGGGAAAACGGGTTTGAAATATAGAAGTTCCCTTGATATTTCCTCCAAAATGAATCTCCTTGATGATACCTTTCCAAAGAGCTATAATGCACCTAAAACGGAGATTGTATGCAAAAGTTACGACCCCAGGAAGTTGATGTACTAGCTTACCCAAACGGGCCCACATGAATTTTGATGCTTCATCTCCTAGGGTTAGGTTTTTGGATGTATAGGGTTTTTGGCATTCCCGTTTATTGTAAAAAAGTCCTTCAGAGCCTCATTGCATTCATCTTCTTGCGAATGAGCATAGCCGTCACATCTCTTCTCAGAGATAAGCCGCCACCATTCCAACAAGCTTGTTTCTGTTGCATTTTACAGTTTCAACTTATTTCCTTATTGAATAGAAAACTAGTTTTACTGTATCTATGTTATTTTGTGTTAAGAACCTGTTAATAATTTGTAGTGATTTCGTTCTGCTCATAAAATCCAGAACAGTGGTATCAGAGGGGTCTGCTCCTTGTCGTCTTAATGCATGTCCCCAATGAGGTTAGAGTACAAAGAGTTGGGTCTCGAGCTTGTTTCTCTTGAGGAAAAAATCTCTTGCACGCCCAAGCAAGCTCTCATGGAAGGAGAAAAGAAAGATGATGGGACATGAGATCCTTTCAAACTGTTGATTGAGGAATCCATCACACAACAGAGGAACGAGATGATGGATAGTTTCGCGCAAATCCTTCTGCGGCTACCAATAGGCGACACATCTTCTTTGAGCAGAGGCGCTGCCCCCTTAAAGGTACAAATTAACTTCGATATTCCTATATTTGAAGGTTAGATAGATGCAGTTATTGTAGACAAGCGGTTGAATCTAGTAGAAGGGTATTTTTGTGTCCATAACTTTTCAAATAGAGAAAATATTACTTTTGCACTCCTCAAAGTTGTTCCCCATGTCAAAGTTTGGTGGGAAACTTTCAGTGAGCAAAAGGAAACAGAGGAACCCTCATTATTTATAGTCATGACCACCTGGGAATTCTTAAGGGATGTTATTAAGGAACAATACTATCCTGTTGGAAGTTATGACGACTTGTATACCAAATGGACCACACTGCGGCAAGAAAGAGACCAAGTAGTGGTAGATTTCACAAATATCTTCCATACCTTGCGCACCAAGATGGGTATCAAAGATTTAGAGAGACATATGGTGCTCAAGTATCACGGTGCTCTACATAGATACATCCATACCGAAATGGAATTTCTGGGCATCTCATCCTTGGGCGCGACCTACCGATATGTCGTCAAAATCGAGCATAATCTCAAACAAAAGACACAACAATTTGGGCCTGGGAACCCCTCACAAAAAAAGCCAGGAAAGGGCAGCCCCAACCCCTAGAACAAAGGAAAGAGAAAATATGGAAAGTATCAGGACAACTAGTCCAAGCCGCAAGGAAAGAAGGACACCGGAAAGACAAAGAAAGATACCAAGAAGTGGTGCGACTTCCATAAGAGCCCTTGGCATAACATTGCTAAATTCCTCTCAAAGTAGTCATTGGTGGCCTAAGTGAAAGCCTCTAAATCAGATGCAGTTTCTGACTCTGAGCCAAAACCATAAAGGGGAAGACAGATCATTGACACGGAACCTAGTGCCACCGTTGCTACCACCAAGCTCCAGCCTGGTGAACCAGACGATCCAGAAAAAGGAGAGTGCCTCTTCCATTCACAGATGTGGGTAAAAGGCACGCTGCTGCACTTCATCACTGATAGTGGTAGCCAAAAGAACCTCATCTCAGCATAGGTCATCAAGCAGCTGGCCCTCCTGACAATGCCGCACCCACAACCCTACACCATTGGATGGCTCCGCCAAGGAAGCTATCTCTGCATCAGCCAACAATGCCGACTGTGGTATGACATCAAGCCCTTCAAAGATGAGATGTTGTGTGTTGTTTCTCCTCTCGAAGTTTGTGATGTTATTTTAGGCCAACCTTATTTATGGAAATGTCATGTTGTATATGAGTCTAGGCCTCGTAGTGTTATTATAACTTTGAACATGAAATTGTACAGGATACCTGAGGCAGTCCTACCTAGTGCTATTTCCTTGATCTCTGCTAAGAAATGCAAGAAGGTCATCTCTCAGATGGGGAAGTTTGTCTTCTTCATGATTTTCTCTCAGAATAAGAGAAATATCATAGCCACATCCAGGGTCTCTGTGGCCGACCTCTCCACACAACATAAGCAAGTAGATAAGGTCATGGAATAATACTCAGATATCTTCTCCTCACCTACCGAGGTACCTCTCCACTGCCAAGTCAAGCACCCCATCGATATGAGCCCCGACACACCACTGCCCAATGAGCCAGTCTATCACTGCTCTCTATTAGAGAATGAGGAGATCAAGCGATAGATCCAAGAACTTCTCCACAAGGGGCACATCCATCCCATATCATCACCTTGCGGGAGGCCAATCGTGCTGGTACAGAAGAAAGATGGAACCTAGAGACTCTGCATTTATTACTGGGCTCTGAATAAAATCACAGTCAGAAATCGGTATCTGATTCCACGAATCGAGGACCTCCTTGATCAACTCACATGGGCCAAATACTTCAGTAAGATTGATCTGAAGTCTGGATACCACCAGATCCCAAAAGAATAGATAGACTTTTGTAGTGGTGTATCTGTCTGTTCACTAGAAGTTAGGATATCCTGCGACTATTCACTAATACTTTTGTAGCGGTGTATTTGGATGACATTCTCATTTGCAACAAGACGTGGGTCGAACACTTGCAGCATATTCAAGTTCTGCACACCCTGCGGCAGCACAAGATATACGCCAACTTGGAAAAATGCTCCTTTGGCATGGATAGGGTCCATTACCTGGGCTACATCGTTTATCAACATGGCGTACATGTGCATCCATCCAAGATCCAAGTCATCCATGACTGGCCAGCACCAACCACACTCATTGAGCTTCAGAGCTTCTTGGACCTTGCCAATTTCTACCACAGGTTTGTGTTGGGATTCTCACATATTGCATGGGACCTTAGTCAAATAACCAGGGGTGGTGGTACGGCGAAATTTGCGTGGGGTCGGTCCCAACAACAAGCGTTCGATGATTTGAAGCAACATTTGTGCTCAACTCCAGTAATTTCACTACTAGACCTACAACAAACCTTTGAGATCGAGACAGATGCTTCAGACTATGCTATGGGCATCATTCTCACTCATCACGGCCACCCCGTGGCCTATCATAGTGAGAAACTATCAGATGTTGTTCGTAAGTACCCTACTTACAACAAAGAAATGTACTCCACTGTGAAAGCCTGCTGCCAGTGGAGACATTACATTCTTGGGAAGGAGACAGTCACCCACACTGATCATAAGCCATTGTAGTTCATCCAGACCCAAGGAAAATTATAGAATGATCACCATCAAAAGTGGTTCACATACTTGCAGCAATTCCACCTCAACATCAAATATAAAACATGAAGCACCAATTGCATCGTTGATTGTCTTAGCAGACTGCCAGTCATGACACTCACCACGGTGCTAGAATCTTGTGGCCATGAGACCTCTGGATGGCCCCAACTCTATGAGATAGACCCGAACTTCGCCACCACTTACCAAATTTTGAGTGCAAACGTAGTTGTCGATAATTTCCATCTTTAGGATGGGTTGTTGTGTCAGTTGGGACATATCCGTGTTCCATCAAGCGAGCGAGTGAAGATGATCTAGGAATCCCACTACAATCAGGTGGCAGGACACTTCGGTGTCGAAAAGACAATAGCGATGCTACAGAAACATTTCTATTGGCTGAAACTTTGACAGGAGGTCAACAAGTATATCAGGTCTTGCACTGCCTGCGCTATTGCCAAATTGACCACTAAGAAATAGGGCCTGTACACCCCTCTTCCTACTCCTGACAGGCCATGGGAATCCATCTCAATGGACTACATGTCGGGCCTCCTGTCCACCAAGCGGGGAAATGACTGTGTTTTTGTGGTTGTTGATTTCTTTTCTAAGATGGAGATTATGGTTTCCTACAAGAAGAGAATCACAGCAGAGACCACTTCCAAGATCTTCTTTGAATGAGTCTGGGTACATTTTGGAATACCACAAACCATTGTCTAAGATTGGAACATTTGATTTCTCAGCACATTCTGGTCGAGCCTCTGGTCACTGCTAGACACCAAGCTCAC
>SNQJ01S0033229.1:0-14519 GCA_010110895.2 Picea sitchensis
GAATACACATGAAAACAAAATTCTACTAACTAAAGTGATTCTTTTACTGTAGTTTACAACTACAATTTAAAATAGAATTAGCTACTGTCTAAATCCATAAAACAGATGCATCTAAAGCATGCTAATAATCAACATGAAATGCAACTAAACCACTCATTACAACAACATATAAGCCATTCTCATTTATGCAGAGTTCACACACAACACTAACACATGTAAATAACTCATCAACAAGATAAAACACTTATCTTTAAACAAGATTTTTGCAACCAACTACTTGGGATGAATGTCCCACCCAACCATAGAGTGACTGTTCCAAATCTCAACAGCCGGTCACCCCCGAGTTGAGGCTAGTAATCCACAAAAGAGGGTGGTCTCTCATAGTCCACTCGCAGCTCATAAAATTCTTAACCCAACTGATATTCTGCTACAACTATCTCGATTTTTCTACCAATTCTCTTCCTCCTAACCTACCCAACCCAAGGAATGCACCATTTGTTTAGCAGGGATAACCCAAGGAATGTACCATCTGTTTATCATGGATAACCTAAGGGATGTACCATTCGTTTATCAGGGTTAACCCAAGGGATGTACCATTCGTTTATCAGGGATGACCAAATTAATGTTCCATTCGTTTATTAGGGTCTTTCTGGCACAGGTAGATAGGAATCTTTTAGCTAGGGACTCAATCAAAACTGCTGCTAGGAAAACTATAAGAAAATAAAAAACAACACTTGTTTTTTTAGTGAAACTCACACTTGAGTTCACTCTTTAGGCTTGAAAACATGGCTCTTCAGTTTTCCAGCTCCAATTCACTCCAGTTATGCTCCAAATTTCTCCCTCCATTGTTGCACCATCTCCTGGCTCTCTTTCTTTCTCTCTTATGCAAAACCTTATTGTCCCCGATTGTTGTCCCAAACCATATGGATTTCCTCTCTTGTGGCTTGCCTTTCTTGAATCCCACTCTTCCCCAAGTTGATTGTGCTCAACCCCCATGTGCCCAATAACTCTGGGATGTGACCACTCACACCCACCCTCTTACATGTATTCAATGATTGGCTTTGGGAACACTTAATAAAAAATGGGAAGGTTTGTATACAATACGCAAGTTCAAGAAAAAATGGGTTAAATTAATATACCTGGGTATTTCCCCCTTTGACCCCCTCTTGGCCATTATCCTAGACACTTCCCTCTCTTGTGGATTAACTCATCCCCCATGTCTTGTCCATGTCCCCTTTATTAGCTAGCATCACATTTTATTATTAAAACATTGAAATACAATTGTCATATTACATCGCTTGGATGTAGCCACATATTATATCCACCTAAGCATTAATTAAACTAGAGATGTTACATTCCCCCTCCCATACAATTGTGCGCCATCCTCGATGCATTTATATGCCGATATATATATGCAAATTTACATCACAATAATTAGAAATATAAATTTTGCAATTTAACAGCTCCAGCATCAGCTCCAACCATCAATATCGTGTTCCTCTCATTTTGCTGACCCAAGGAATGCACCATTCGTTTATCAAGGTTAGCCCAAGGGATGTACCATCCATTTATCAAGGCTAACCCAAGGAATGAGCCATTTGTTTATCAAGGTCCCCAACACAGTTGTCTAGGACTCTGAGATGTGGTTCTAGAACTATAGCTTTCCAAAATGGAGTCTTGCATTTTGCCTTAATTCAAAATTGTCAAAAAATTGCGGGTACTCTTCCCGCGTGTTTTCTTCATTCTCCCATGTAGCATCTTCAAGACAGTAGCAGGTCCATTGAACCTTTACCATCCCTATGGCTTTGTTCCTAAGCACTTTGACTTTCTGGTCTAGGATATGTACTGGTTCCACCCGAAAATCCCCTTCATGCTCCACCTGGATCACATTCCAATCAATTATGTGGTTAGGATCAGGCACATATTTCTTTAACAATGACACATGAAATACATTATGCACTCGCATGGATGCAGGAAAAGCTAACATGTATGCAACTCGCCCTATCTTTTACAATATTTCAAAAGGTCCACAATATCTCGCTGCCAACTTTAGGCAACTTCCTAATCTTATCAAACTTCTCTTTTCCTTTACTTTTAAGAACACATGTTCTCCCACTTTAAAATCTCTAAAAAATTTGTTCTTGTCTGCATAACTTTTCTGCCTATCCTGGGTAGCCTTTAAATTTTGCTTTATCCTTGTCATTTTATCTTCCATTTCCTTCAAGAAATCTAGCCCAACAATTTCTCTATCTACAGAATTATCCCAACTCACTGGAGTGTTACACGTTTTTCCATACAATGTTTCAAATGGACTCATTTTCAATGAGGCCCAATACCCATTATAGGAAAATACAACTAAGTGAATATAATATTCTCACTTTGATGGTTGATCCATCACATAGATTCTAAGTATGTCCTCAATTATCTTGTTGGTCCTTTCGGTTTTCCCATCTGACTTTGGATGATACGTTGTACTAAGGTTTAGATTTGTTCCAAAGCCTTTGAACAAACCTTTCCAAAAATTCGAAATAAACTTTGGATCTCTATTTGAAACTATTGTCTTAGAAACTCCATGTAACTTGACAACTTCCTTTATGAAAATATCTGCAATATTTGTTGCCTTATGTGTAGTCTTTACTGGAATAAAATGTGTTGCTTTAGTCAATTTATCCACCACCACCATGGTGGAATCATGTTGCTTTATTGTTCTGGGCAGCTTAGTAATAAAATCAACTGTAACTACTTCCCACTTCCATTCTGGATGGGCAATGGTTGTAGAAAACTTGTTGGGTGTCTATGCTTTGTCTTTACCTTTCAACGTTCTAGACATTTGGCTATGTAATTAGCCACTTCTTTATTCATTCTTGGCCAAAAGTATTGGCTTCTCACAACTACAATTGTCTTCTAATATCCTGGGTGCCCAACATATGGCACATTGTGCATTTCCTTCAGAACTGCATTTTTCATCTCATTGGAATTTGACACATATACTTTTCCCTTGTACATGAGAATTCCATCTTCTTCCAGCTCATAAAAAAAAATTATGCTGAAAATTACCCTGTTGTAATGTTTCTTTTAATTTCACATATTATTGATCTGAATTCGTTGTTGCAATAATTTGATCTTTCAAATATGTCATGTACATGATCATGGCTACCACATGCACTTCATGAGCTCTCATGCCGAGTGCATCAACTACTTGATTTTCCTTGCCTTTTATATGCTTAATTTTGAAGTCATATTCACTCAGAAATTCTAGCCATCTAGTTTGTCTAGCATTTAGTGTTGGTTGTCCAAACAAATACTTCAGACCACAGTGGTTTGTTCTTAGTTCAAACTTCTTACCCATAATATAATGCCTCCACTTTTTCAATGCATGTACAATTGTTTCTAAATCCAAGTCATGTGTAGCATAATTTCTCTCATTCTCTTTTAATTTTCTAGACTCATAGCATACCACATGGTCCCTTTGACTGAGAACTCCATCGATTCCTTCCTTGCATGCACCGATGCACACAACAAAATATTCATTTGGATCTGCAATCTTCAATATTGGTGCACTTGTCAATATTTCTTTCAATTGTTGAAAACTCTCTTCACACTTGGAAGTCCATTCAAATTCCATTCCCTTATTTTTTAAAGAAATGATTGGACTTGCAATCCTTGAGAACCCTTTTATGAATCTTTGGTAATAACTAACAAGAACCTTGAATGGTTCGACCTATGTCACATTCTTTGGCATTGGCCATCCTCTAATGGCCTATATATTCTCAGGATCAACTGTTATCCCTGCTGTTGAAATTATATGCCCCAAGTAGTAAATATTCTTTTGGTAAAAGATGCACTTACTTAGATTAGCATACAATTTATGCTCACTTAAAAATTGCAACACCATTCTTAAATGTTGATCATGTTCCTCTTTTGATTTAGAATAGATGAGGATATCATCTAAGAACACAATCAAAAACTTGTCAAGGTACTACCTGAACAATCCATTCATTAGGCAAATAAAAACTAATGGGAAATTTGATAGCCCAAATGGCACTACTGTGAATTCATAATGCCCATATCTTGTTATGAATGTTGTCTTGTTGATGTCTTCTTCCTTTATTCTTACTTGACGATAGTATGATCTCGAGTCAATCTTCAAAAATATTTGTTCACCCTTTAGTTGGTCAAACAAATCACCAATTCTTGGAAAAGGATATCGATTCCTTATGGTAACCTTATTAAGTTTCATGAAATCAATACACAACCTTAAGGTTCCATCCTTCTTCTTCACAAAAAGAACCGAGGCCCCCCAAGGTGACACACTTGGGCGTATATACCCCTTCTTCAAAATTTATTCAAGTTGCATATGCAACTTTTTTAGTTATGGTGTACCCATTCTATAAGGTGTCTTAGACATTGGGGAAACTCCTGGCACCAAATCAATAGAGAAATCAATGTCTCTTTTTGGTGGTAGTCCTAGAATTTCTCTAAAAACATCTTCAAAATCCCTCAAAATTGGATGGTCTTCAATGCTTTCCACTTTGTCTTTGGCTACCTCCTCCATATGAGCTTCAAACATCTCACATCCTTTCTTGAAGCTCTTCTTCAACTGCATAGTTGAAATCTCTCTAACAACTACAGCTCTTGGAATGCCTTGAATCTTGCCTTGCTTCCCTTCCTCATCAAGACATGTGATTGTCTTGTTGTAACAGTCTAGGACAACATGATTTTTCTCCAACCAATCCATGCCAATTAGAAAATCGTATGAACCCAACGTTATTATGTTTACATCTACCTTTGTGCTAAGTCCATTCATGTCTATCGGATAATCTTTAACCAACTCATTGATGTTCATCTTAGCCCTCGTGGCTAACTGAACTAACCAAGATTTCTTATGCTTAATTCTTTGCAAGTGAAATCTTTCAACAATGTTAGCATTTATGTAACTATGGCTAGCTCCATAATCAATTAAAATTGCTATGGACTCATTATTGATCTTACCTTCCACTTCAATCATGGGGGATTGATACTCTGCTTTCTTTTTATCCAAGGCTGCATATATCCTTGGCATGCTTCTACCCATGTTTTCCACTATTTCAATCTCATGAATGTTGTGGACAATCCTCATTCTTTCTCCTTTGTGAGGGAAATCCCTATATAGATGATTTTCCCCACATTCCCAACATTGCACTAGTTGTTGCCTTGGCCTTTTTCCAAATGAATCTGCAGTCTTGTGTTCATTTTGGGCAACTTGACCTTGCTCATTTTCTTGGGGGTTATTCCTAAAAAAGGGTGGCTTAAAACCCTTATGCCTTTGATCCTTCTTATCCTTCATCTTGTCATTCCAAGATTTTTGGAAAACTGGTCTTCCTTTTCTCTATTCATACAGATGCCTTGCTCTCCTTATGGTTTCCTCCAAGGTTTTGGGGTTTTCATATTGAATCTTATCACTGTAGAAATAGGGTAACCCACTTAGAAATATTTGTATTTTGACTTTATCATCCTTGATGAAGTCAACATACTTCAACAATTCAAAGAACCGCTTCTCATATTCCTCCATTTTCATGGTTCCCAACTTGAGTTCAAATAACTCTTTCATCTTTCTTTAATAGTAGTGTTTGGACAAATATTTCTCTTGGAAATATCCCTTGAACTGCCTCCATGATATTATTTTCTCATCAAGGTTCTTGGCATGCTTAATTTGATCCCACCAACTGGTTTCCTTCCCTTGGAAGTGGTAGGTGGAAATTCTAGCTTCTACTCGAGATCGGTAATCATGTAGCTGTAAATATTTCTTCATTTCCAACAGTCAGGCTTTAGCATCTTCTCCTTTCTTGTGCTCACCATTGAAAGTTGGTGGCTTGATATTCCTAAGTTCATCCTGTAAGATGTCTTCCTTAGGTCTTCTCCTTTGCCTCCTAACAGGAGACACACTTGGGTTGCTCCCTCGACCTGAACTTGCATGAGTTCTTCTAGTGGAATGCCTTGGAGAATGATAGTGTCTACTCATGCTTCTTGATTTCTTATCATTCCCATGATCATATCTTTTGCTATGAGATCTTGATGTTGATACTTTTCTAGCACTAGTTGCTTGCTTGGTGCTAGAGTCCTTGTTAACTTGCTTTTGTAGCATATTTAGTCTTTGAAGTATCTCTTCTTGAGCCTTCATGATCCTCTCATTATTGTCCCTATAACTCTACACTTATATTTGCAGGCTTCTCGTAGTTACAGTCCCCTACCTATCTCTTCTCCCATCAGACTCAGTCTTAGCATTACCCATGCTGATATGCAGACCTCCAATTTCTTCTTCATGGCTGTAAAACCCTTGAGCATCCTTCGTGTCTTTAGTTCTCATGTAGGAACTAAAGTATGCTTTTATGTATCTCTAATTAAGGAACTACTCCCAATTAGGATTCCTTAAATGCATTCATTTTCGAAACAACTTTCCAACGACTATTCTTATGCCTCAATCTGATTTTTGAATGAATAGTTATGGTGGAAAAACACTGACGAAACATTCATTAGCATGTGCAACATAGTAGCAACACTCAACAATCGTCTGATCATTTCTTGATTAGCTCTTTGTCGTTGATCTGTCTTAATGGATTCATCGCGGATCTAAGTCATATCTCTTCTTTGTACCTTCCATGAACCCGACACCAACACTTAGCTTCTTTTTCCTTCACGAACTCATAATCTTGTAACCTTCCTTTCATAAGTTCATTTGAAAAGTCTCAGTACTTAACCATTTTCCATCTACGTAAACTCGTGGACTTAACACTTAGACAATTTCCAAGATCTTACCACGGTTTTGTGGGAATGATAGTTGACCTGCCACATGGCTCCACATCACTCGCCAATTCTCATCCCATCCAACATGTACCTGCCACAATGGTAGTACACATCTTTATTCTACCACATCATGCCAACGTCATCGTACGAAAAAATACCCAAATTTTTCCAATTTGCTTATTTTCGAAATTTCCAAAAAGGCTCAATCCTTCAAATTACCCATGAAATTTCTCTTAATTTTAGTGCAGTAATTTAAATAAACAAGTTGTAGACATACTCCATAAATTAATTCTCTGAGATTTTTCGCTTCAACGTTCTGCTAACTCGGCCCATCCAGGCTCAATGTTGAAAACTGGGCTCTGATACCACTTTGTAACATACCCAGCACCCAAGCTGGGCCATGTCACACCAAACTCTCTCAGCGTTTTTACATCTCTGGTACCATAATGTAATGTTCCCCAGCTCAACCTAGGGATGTTACGGTGCGAAATACACATAAAAACAAAATTCTTCTAACCAAAGTAATTCTTTTACTATTAGTCAATTTACTATTAGTTTATAGCTACAATTTAAAACAGATTTAGCTAATGTCTAAATCCATAAAACAAATGCATCTAAAACATGTTAATAATCAACATGATATGCAACTAAACCACTCATTACAATAACATATAATTCATTCACATTTACGTGTAGTTCACGCACAACAATAACACATGTAAATAACTCATCAACAAGATAAAACACTTATCTTTAAACAAGAATCATGCAACCAACTGCTTGGGACGGGCGTTCCACCCAACCATAGACTGACTGTTCCAAATCTCAATAGAAACTCACCCTCGAGTTGAGGCTATTAATCCACAAAAGAGGATGGTCTCTCACAGTCCACTCGCAACTCATAAAATTCATAACCCAACCAATATTCTCCTACAACTATCTCGATTTTTCTACCAACTCTCTTCCTCCTAACCTGCTCAACCCAAGGAATGCACCATTCGTTTATTAGGGATAACCCAAGGAATGCACCATTTTTTTATCAAGGACAACCCAAGGGATGTACCATCCGTTTATCAGGGTTAACCCAAGGGATGTACCATTCGTTTATCGGGGATAACCCAAGGAATGTGCCATTCATTTATCAGGGTCTTTTTGGAACAGGTAGCTAGGAATCTCTCAGATGGGGACTCAAGGGAAATTTTGTTAGGAAAACTATCAACAAATCAACAACAACACTTGTTGTTTTAGTGTAACTCACACAAGAGTTCACTCTTCAGGCCTGACAACTTAGCTCTTCAGTTTTCCAGCTCCAATTTGCTCTAGTTATGCTCCATAGTTCACCCTCCATGGTTGCACCAAATCCCGACTCTCTTTCTTGTTCTCTTGCACAAAAAATTCATGTCCCTGACTCTTGTCCCAACCCATACAAAATTCCTCTCTTGTGACTTGCATTTCTTGACTCCCACTCTTCCCTAAGATGATTGTAATCAACCCCCATGTGCCCAATAACTCTGGGATGTGACCACTCACACCCACCCTCTTACATGTATTCAATGATTGGATTTAGGAACACTCAATCAGAAATTGGAAGGTTCGTATACAATACACAAGTTCAGGAAAAAATAGGTTAAATTAATATACCTGAGTATTTCCCCCTTTGACCCCCTCTTGGCCATTATCCTAGATACTTCCCTCTCTTGTGGATTAATTCAGCCCCCATCTCTTTTCCATGCCCCCTTTAGTAGCTGACATCACATTTTATTATTAAAACATTGAAATACAATTCACATATTACATCGCTTGGTCGTAATCACATATCATATTTCAGGTTGTACTGTCCAATTTGGAGACGCGCATTTTCACAACAACTTCCACATTTCATCAAACCTCCATTCGCAATCATGATTTGAAAAATGTTGATTGCATGGATATCGAAATGGGTTTCTTGAGAAATGCGACGATGAATGAAATTGTGAGTGCTACCATTGTCAATTACGATGATGACCTTGCAATTTTTAATGTAGCCAATTAGCTTGAGGGTTTGGGGAGCAGAGAAGCCAATGAGTGCATTCAATGAAATGACCGGTTCAAATTTTGGTGGATCAGATGGCAGAGTGATAGGAGTTGGCTCAGGTAGCTCTCCTGCAGAAGAAGCCTCAGCCTCTTTGTCAACAATATCCACAGATATGGCCATGAACAACTTATGTTGCTTACACTTGTGCCTCAGAAAACATTTTTCATCACAATTACAGCAAAGACCCTTGAGTTAGCATTCAACCATTTTTTCCCGGGTAAATTTTTGGATCTTGAGAGGGGTGGGATGAGGGGCAGGAGTGGGAAGGTGAGGGAATGAAGGCAAAGAAGGTTTGTGATGTTGGGAAAAAAAAACATGTTGGGATTCATTGGCATGTTGAGTATCTTTCAACCAAGTTTAGGGGCGAGTCATGGAGAGTTGGGCTTAGATTTCATCCTTGAGGCCACTGATAAAGTATTCTCAGAAAAAAAGTATCAGACATGCCCTCGGTTCTAAAATATAATTGCTCAAATGCAACGATAAACTCTTCCATGGTACTTGACTATTTCAATTTGGTCAAATGGCCCAGGGAGTGTGTATTAGTGTCAAAGTGGTCATAAAGTTCGGCAACAAACTATGTCCAAGCCACATATCCTTAGCGTAATTTTCGACGCCATTGCCACCATTGCCAACGTTTAGGATCCAAATAGAGGACACCATAATGAATTTGGCCAAGTCATCAGTGATTCCATGCAAGGAAAAGTAGTGTTCCATTTGAGTGACCCAACCAGTGGGATCTGAGCCATCAAAATTGTTCACCTCCACTCGTGGAAGACACAAATCACAATGAAAGGGGTTGGACTGAAACTATTGGGAATTGGAGGAAGTTGTACCTTCAAGGTTAGAAGGTTGGTTAGATGAGGAATGGATTCAAGGAATTGACAGTTTTTCCAGGACCTTGGCAACAAATGAGTCAAGCCGAGACTCGAGGTGGGATGCAAGCTGGCTGGCAAGGTGGGAATTGATGTCCTTATTCAGTTCCTCTTTCATGTAGTGCATTTTGGACTCTATGTGGGTAGATATGTGTGCTTCAAGGTCTTGGTTGCGAGTGGTGTCCATGGTGAGGGGAAAACACATGAAGAGGTGGGAAATAAAGGTGGCTGAAAAGGGCGGGTGGGTCCACAGGAAAATAAGGCGAAAAATGATAGGTATCATTGTGATCAGGATGAAAAGAGGAGTCCAATGGATTAGGTCCCAAGTAGAGGTGTCAATAAGGGGGTCGGGACCACAGGAAAAAAAAGGTTGAAAAATGATAGGTGTCACTATGATCGGGATGAAAAGATGAGTCCAATTGGATAGGTCTCAAATAAGGGTGTGGGAAGGCCCTAGACATTTGTTTTTTACTCCTGCAGAGTTATACTCTAATCTGAATAATACTATAGTGTCTAAATGACCAAATTCTTAACATGAACAAAGATGTAATAATTTCGCAACCAGAATGCAGGGGGCAGTGTTGCGTGGCAAAAAACTTATTTGTTCCTTGTTTCTTCTATTTTTGTCCCAAGGTTTAGGGTTTTTGCCAAGGTTTCTATAGATAAGGTTTTTCCCTATGCTATAACTCTCTGATATACGTGTGGGGTCAAAAAGTAGTACTCAACCCAATATCTCAGGGCACCAACTAAAGAGGCTAGACTGTATCCTTAGTCATACTACCCAATTACCCAGGTACTAGAGAGTATCTTCCCAAGTGTTGTTCTCGATGGAACTATAACAGTCAGGTGGTCGATCGGTTTATCTATGGAGCGCTTCAGGAGATCTAGGACAATCTCTATACATGTGTTGTCTGATGCGCTACCACTCGAAGGGGTACCAACATGGGTTACAAGGGTGGCCAACAATGTGTGCTTAAGTACCACTTGTAGTTCCTACGTGTATGCTTCCCTGACCTCGGATTTATGCATTGAATGCCATATCTTTGTAGTTTTAAGACGTCGAAACTCATCTCTACAATGAAAAAAATAACCCACAATTCCTGCCAAGGAAAGTTCTTTGATACCACTTGTAAGGTACCAGATCTATTATAATAGCAGAAAATAGAAATACTGCAGAGAATAATAGCAGAACAACACAATATATGAAACCACAATGCCAAAATAATACCTTTATTGATATGAAACAATGTTCACTTGCCTCTTCGAGGGGGAAACCTCCAACAGAGTAGCACTCTATTACAATAATTCTCAATACAAAACTTCTCATGTCTCCTACTCTTATTTATATTAATTCTATCTTCTAAAGATCATTCTAGAGGAAGATCCTTCTAGAAGCGAAAGCTTCTATTAGGTCTTCTTACATTGACTTATTCCAATTTATTAAATAGGCCTTATGAACTAATATTGGCCTTTATTACATGGAAATATATTATTATATCTATGTGAGGGGTTAGGGAGGTTAGGTCCCTAACATATACCTCCATGCCAATCACCATGTCCCATCGCAACATATAGACTTATTCATTTAATTCCCAATTTCATTGAGGTAAAGGGAATTCTTATCTCATGTTCTACCTCATAGATTGCACATTTCCTCTTATGCATGCTCCTCGTAGATTACACATTTCCTCTTATGCATGCTCATTTACAAATCAAAGGTAAAGAGCCCCAATCATACGTAAGATTTTATAAGCTCTTGATCCCTTATTTTAGGTTTTTGTTGCTTGTTGGCACATTAGTCAATGCACACTTTAACACTTTTCAGCTTATAGATCACCTTATATGAGTTGTTCATGTCAAGCAAGAAAATGTAAAATAAAATATTGGGCACTATCCAATAATATGAGATATCAAGATGTTCACATTGGAGAAGCTTCTTGGACACCTTACCTTTCCTTGGTCCATTTTGGAGATAATTTTTCATATGTGCATCCTCAATTAGGTATTGTTGGACACTCTCCTTATCATTTTGGCCTCTTTATATACTTGCCATCCTTGCAAAGCACCTTCTCCATGTTTTCTTTCTAAGCCTACTCAATTTTTCCTACTTCATGCTTTGTTGTTGCTTCACTTGATTGCATCGTTGTTATGCAAAACATACAATTTTTTACAAATGGGATTACACAAATCAATGGGGACACACAAAGTTGTCACACTTTTGTCCAAAATGATGTGTTGAGAATAAAAAAGAGGCTGGATTTGTAACACACCCAACCCCCTAAGTAGCATTTTAAGGAGTGGGGCATTAACATTTCTTCTTCCTTTCGCTATCTCTATACATGTCCTCGAGGGCACCATCATTTTTGACTCATCAAGAGCTTTCCAATGACTACAACCATGCTTACTTCCAAGTTTGGGATCAAAGGTTATGGCCTTCTATGGTTTTTCAAACTCGTAGGGTCAGCATCCAACAAACTGTCACGTAGCATCCACATGGCACTTCATCACTCGTTCCCTCTAGTGTAGCAACATCATGACACCGATGTAGCGCCTGCCCCAACTCATCGTCGTGGAGATTGTATCCACATAAGCCTATCGTCATCACCGAACTTCATTTTGGTGAAGTACCAACTACCAATTCTTACTGCTCCTATGACGAAGCACTTATCAACCCTTTTCCAGATTCGACAGTCTTCAAGATACTCATCTTACGGCCCTAGGTGAATTGACGATTCTGACTTATCCACAAGTTAACGCTCGTCCCTGCCTTTACATTCATTAAATTAATTGGGGGGTGACTACAGTGGTTTAACGGTTGATATTAAACCTTCACCCTTCCCTAACCGATGATCTATATTTCCTATCCTTTTCACCAACGTCGGTACTCCTAACCAACACTCTACAAGTTTAACTCCTAAACCCCATTGGCAGCGCATAGGGATCAATGGTTCAGATCTCTTCATCGCATCCCCGACGAGATCAACGGTTGTCAACGGTCTCAACTTATTTCATCGTCGACACTCTATAGACAACATTTAACTCACCATCCTCTTTCTTTTGGCGATGATGCCTCAAACATCAATGGTCCAGAACCACTAGCCCATAGATATGACAAACACCACTAAAACGAAGGTTCAAAGAACCTCCTCACCCAATGGGACCCACATTCATCCCATTAACCAATCTTCTAGCAACACTTGTTACTACTTTTACACATGGACTACCGAGTAGGGATACCATGTCATCATGACATCCTCACCCTCTTTCATATCCTAAGTGTGATCTTCCAAAGATTTATGATGGAGGATGTGCTTATTTTAAGCTCAGATGGACAGTTCTCATCAATCCTTATGCCACTACATCGTCAGCATATCTTTGGAAAAAATTTCCCTTCCCACTTTAAATCATCAACAATGACACGCATATCATCGATGGTGTAGATATCCCTTTGTTGTCTTGACCAGGTCGACGATTGTCATTCTATCTCCAATATTTATTGTCGTCGTCGAACTTTTTCAAGTTCTGGCTCTCGGCCATTCCCGACGATAGACCTTTGTCGATGAAGGGTTGAGATTCACTCATCCTACCCCATCGATGGTCATAATTTCTTCTAAATCATCTCACGGTTCCTCAATTAGTTAGCCCGCGGATTGGGACTTAGTCATTTTTCTAAGTTCTATCAGGCTCTATCTTGGTATTCTAAGGTCTACTAGTATTCTTTGTCCATAGTTGGTCTCTCAGCCTCATGAACGTGTAAGGCCTTATAGATATTACAAGATCTCTTCAAAAGATTGGAGCTTCTCTCAGAGTTCAAGGTCCTCCCTTCCTCACAAAGGATTTCCCGAGTTACAGGACATCCCTTCACTGGCTAAGTGTTGTTTTTGTCCATGTCCTACAAACTTTCCTCTAACATCTCAAGGTATTTGGGGATACAACGATCTATACTCGTTCAGTTTCATAATTGACACATAATTTAAATGCCATAGTAACATAACCAAATTCTCAAAGATTCTGTAAAATAATTTGTAAGCATTTACATTTCCCATAGTATCAGACATTTACATGCACATATAATTCATATTCAAATTTTGACAAGCTAAGTTAAACACTTATTCGATAAGGAAATTTTCCAACACCGAATGACTAAGGGAGGACACCTTTCCTCCCAACCTTAGGCTTTACTGTAGAGTTCCTTCCTTCAATACGTCAACCCCGTTCCAAGCCATGATTCCACCAGGGAAAATTAACTCAGCCAGGTTCCAAGCTCGTTGTTGACGATTAAAATCGTAACGATGAATTACGCCCCCAAAGTATTGCTAAAGCGCTATTATTTAACTATTCTAATAATATAATACTAGTAGGTGGGACCCCCTTGTATACTAAAGGTGCAAGGATAGAAATATTACACATGTTTCCTATTGTTTTGACGTTGCCTACACAATCTTACATGTTTGACGATGTAGTCTTGGTTTAATTTGGCGTGATAATAGTTGGATAATGCATTATTGTGGAATGATTTTTGCGACACAAAACAATTTTATGGTGATGAGGAGCATGTTATTTACAGTTGCTTTGTTATAACCTTGTTACTAATTCTTATGATCGATTACCTAGCCACATATATGCAAGGGATATTTTAATGGTAGAATGATCAAAACAAACAAAAAGACTATGAAAAGATCCTAAAGTGTAACAAAAGGAAAGAAACTATGTATTTGAGCTATAATGAAAGACTATATGCAAGTTCGAATGAAAGAGTTAAGGGATACTAGTGTTAGTCCCGACTATTA